>JADLZK010000967.1:0-198747 GCA_015847255.1 Hyparrhenia diplandra
TATATTATATGATCAAATGATACTTATTACGCACCATAAATAACAATAAACTCTTATACCTCCATATTGAAAAAAGGAAGTCATGCTTTTGGAAAAGGGTTCGGTCAAAATTGGGAACATAAATGATTAATAACTTTTAAGTCGTTGAGTTTTAAAATGTGAAAATCATATCAATAGATTTTGAAAAAAATACTTTCATAAAAGTATACATATATAATTTTAATAAATATTTTGATAAAAAGAGAAGTCAAAGTTGCACTTTGGAGACCTGCCGATGTCCTAAACGACTTCATTTTCAATACAGGAGTATATATTTGGGCAAAGTTGAATATATGTAACTCCTCAATATGTGAAAACGACGCTTAAGGGCCATAGAAAAGTAAATCTTTCTATTATAGAGTGAACCTCCGTGTCTAGGCGAAAAAAATATATATTTGTGCAAAAAAATCAAATTGTATACATTCAATCATTGAACAAGATGACACGAATCCGTGGTGATAGAATAAATTTACTTCTAAGCTCTCACCGTCCATCAGGCCCATTTATTATTTACTCAAGCCTATCCACAAAACAAGAACAAATAAATGTACCTTTTTACTGTGTATATAATCTTAAAACTAGGGGCACGGTGGGTTGTGTGTATGTTTAACCCCGTTAGAAAAGGGTTGCAGGCCAAGCACGCAAATTCAACACTAGGCCATGATACCAAACACTAGGCCATGATACCAAAAACCAGGCAGCCCAGGAAGCACCAAAAAGGCTTTTAGGTCGCCACCTAGGCTAGGTACTGCTGGATAGACATCCAACGCAAATTTACCTAGGCTTTTTTAGATCCCAACGCGCGGGAAGGCTGCCTAACCCACTAGGTGACGATATTCTTTGGATAGCAAAACAAACACTGTAATGGACCGTGACTGAATTATTCGGATTCAAATTTGGTCAATCCATCCCAGTCCATCCATTTTTTCCAATATGACTAGCCCATTTATAGAAAGATTCAGTTTTTTCTTTTTGGTACAGAATCCCGTATTCTGGGAAAAATGCATGCACCCAAATTTGTCCTTCCGCCACCCTGGGATAGGCCCTTGTGCACCCTACGCCCATACCCAAAATTGGCCGGCGAGATTAGGCAAGGCACATAATTTACATGAACAATCAGCTACTCTGAAACCTAAGCAGGACAATGACTAGTGACATCATCTATCCTATTCGCGATACAAGGAGTTATATACATCTTTACTCAAAGCCTGAAGCTCCTGCTGAGTTCAACACAAAACATTCACGGGTCCTAGCTACAATGCAGCTCGTCCTTGGCCCTTTGGTAGCTTCTTTGTTCAACTGTGCAGGAAAAAAGAGGCGGCATTTAAGTCATAGCTCATACAACAAAACTAGGTTTGAGGGATTAATGGCATCACAATCAAGACTTACAGTCTTCCACGTCCTTTAGTTGGTAATAATGTGGTGCTATCTCTACCACCAGCCATTCAGGTTTTCAGTTCCGTCACCTGCAGTGCCACAGTATGTCAATTGTCACATCAATGTACAACAAATTCTCCTACAGGTCTTAATGAGATTCTGCATAACTGGGCATACCTGGCGCATAAACTCTTTTTGTTGTGAGAACTAATTCGTGGCTCACACTACCCACCGCGGGCGTATCTGCATAGTGCATACAGCATATATAAGCACATAACACAAGAAATCATAACTAAAAAACTTGCAGAAGAAAATGTAGAATTATGAATGCTATGAAAATGAGATGATGTACAATCAAATGAACTTGCCTCCGCTAATCCTGAACTAGGATGGATATGTACAGTCTGAGGTTCTTGACAGTCTTATATGTACCATCCCTCTGCAACCGTGCAGAATGATGGAAGAAACCTGCATACATGCAAGTAAGTAATTGAATCATTGCTAGAAGAACTGAAGAATACCCAAAAGGCTCATACCTGATGTTATAGTTTTTTTAATAGCATCTAAATCAGTGGCATTTGAGCAAATCTCAATCTCAACTCTTTCCATAAGCCCCTCTAGTTGATCCCGAATATCTCTTGCCCTCTTCATGCTGCGCACCTGAATTATCCAATGATAACTTTACCACATAAATTTGCAGAATCAAGGATCAACAGATAATTAATAACTACTGTGTAAAGATGAATTATGTTACAAGGCTGATAGCTAAAAACAATAACTATCCTTTCATATTTACTCCAGTGGATGCTATGCCCACTAACCAAGATATAAAAATTCGAATATATAAATTAGGTATTAGAGCATTACAGCTACAACTACGGGCGGAAGCATCTAAAGCGCTTATAAAAACTAGAATGCTGATGAGTTTTAGTGTTGTGTGAAGAAGCCCATAGAAATGCTATAAGCGTAACAGATGTAGTGGTAATTAAACAGCGTATCCAGTGCGTCATGGATCTTGAAACTCTCGCAGTGTTGAAACACTAAGGAAACTTTATATGTGTAACCCGGCTCTAAACAACTCTGATGGAATTGTCTCAAATTTACATCTTCTAACAGTAGCGAGATCTTTTTGATGAACATTAGCGTAGCTTATGAACCTAAGACATAATAAGATAATATGCAGCTGCTTGTTGATTCCACTCATATCTAATTAGATATTATAGAATTTTGATTCGACTCACAATTTAAAAGAATTTCGCATTGGCTTTTGGGAATCAAAAGGTTTTGGAATATAATACTCCTACATGACCCTTTTTTTTTTGAAAAAATTTACTCCTACATGACTACCAAATATTTCTTTTTCACGGTAATTCAATGTTCATGACCCATGATGTGTATTGGAAAAAGAGGGTATTTAGACAAAAATATAGTTGAAATTCGCAAAGAATGTTACAAAGACAACCTAGTGAAAGTTGGGCCCATAAGCAGAGAATATAAGTATTAGCATGTACTGTTGAGGTATAATCAGGGAAACAAAACCATTAACTAACCACTGGGATTTTTTTGGGTAGCAAGCATTAAAAGAAAGTTTTTTCTCAAGGGACCAACAGTCAAATTTTCAATCATGCACTAACAGCAGGTGAGGTCTCCATCCTATTTCGTCAATATTTTTGCTTACAATATCTAAGTCATCCCCAGCATTTTCCATTTCTTATGTACAAATATACCTTCTGAGAAAATATGAAAAATAAATAATAAAAGAGGACGTTTAGTGGCTGATCAGATAACAAGATAACAAGAGCTTTTTCAGGCCAAGAAATTAACCCGGAGGATAATAAGTTCGAGCAGGTAAAGACCTGTATATAGTTCTCGTAACACCATTGAGTTGAATAGTCTGTTTCTTTCCAAGAATTATACACCTGCAAGAATAAGTTAGCATTGACTATATAAAGGTAAAAAGTGAGTGTGCTTACAAAAGTAAACAGGCAGGGAAACATACATTTAGTAGTGCTATATGGTCCCCTAACATTGCCAGTGTGGAAGTTCAACCTTGCATTATCTGCATGAACTTGTTTATCCTTCGGACGATAAAATATAGAATTGCCTATTGACAACATGGATGCAATGGAAATGATCTCGTCAGAACACTTATATTTCTCTGAAGCAACAATCATCTTCGACAACATAGGATCCAGTGGAAATTCTGCCATTCTTCTTCCAGTCTTGGTCAACTCTCACGACTGTTGAGTGCACTGAGAGCAAAAAGTTGTTCGAGAGCCCCTTAATAGGGCTTCTGATGGAGGTGGATCCATGAAGTCAAAGTTAACCAAGTCATGAATACCAAGACTCTTGAGTGTAAGAACAACATTTGCAAGATTGGTTCGTTGGATCTCTGGAACAGTATTATCTTCTAGGTCGTGCATGTAGTTATAACTCGTGTGTATAGGCGGAAGCATTTTCCAGGTCCAGTGCGCCCAGATCTTCCTGCCCTCTGGTTTGCGGAAGCTTTTGAGATAGGATTAATAAGTAGAGATTCCATTCCAAAAAAGGGGATTGTATGATTTGATCTTACAAAAGCCTGGATCAATAACATATTTTATACCATCAATGGTTAACGAAGTCTCTGCTATATTAGTGGCCAGAACCACCTTACGGGCACCCTCGGGGGTAGGCTCAAATATCTTAGCTTGAAGCTCGGTAGGCAGATTTGCATAAATAGGACATATAATCAATTCTGAAATTTTGGTGCCTAAGCCCCTTGTTCTGTGTTTAAGGATTTCATCAACTGTTTCAATTTCCTCCTGACCTGTGAGAAACACCAGGATATCTCCAGGGGGTTGTGTCACATGTATCTGTAAAACAGTGACAATTGCTGCATCTATGTAATCAGCTTCTGGGGCTTTTGTATAATGAATTTCAACCGGTATCGCCTCCCAGGTATCTTGAAAATAGGAGCTGAATCAAGTAGTCACTAAATTTTTCAAGCATCAAGGGGTGGCACTGGAAATGAGCAACTTCAGGTCTGGTCGAAAACGAGAAATATCCTGAAGGCGGAAAACCATATTATTAATGTACATTGTAACACTTTGAGTTTGTATCAAATATAGTTGCAATACATCAAGCTTGCTAACCTTCACCAGACCAAATAAGATATCAGTGGAGAGGGTGCGCTCATGAGCCTCATCAACCATGACAACACTGCAGCAAAAAAATAAAGAAACAGACATAAGAAAGGTCTGTGATACTTTGGGGGAGTAATAAACACAGCTGCTTTCATAAATGGATACCTATAGCTAGCCAAATCTGGTTAAGCCAAGGAACTCCCTCAGAAGCATTCCATCGGTCATGTACTTAATAATTGTTTTATCTGAAGTGCAATCCTCAAATCTTATAGAGTAACCAACCTGAACAGTAGTTATTACAAATTTCAGATGATATGGTACAATATCCATTGAATGAAATTCCTATTATGAACAATGCAACATTAGAATTGGGGGCGGTGGTGGGGTGTGGGTGTGGAGAGAATCAAACCTCATGTCCAAGTTTAACACCCATTTCTTGAGATACTTTTGCTGCAACACTCATGGCAGCCACTTTCGACGAGGTTGAGTACATGCAACCTGAACAAAATTAAGTATCTTTAGTGCACTGCAGTGTTACTAGAGGCTGTAAATATAGGCAAACAAACATCATGGCCTACACATTTCATAAAACTGGAGCCCAGAAAGCTACTAGGGAAAAGCCCAGACAGATCCTCTTCTATATTTGTGTATAAGACCAACCAAAACATACACAGACAAAGCTCGCCATATTCTCACTAGAGTAATGGAGCTTATGGGTATCTTACCTTTCCTTTCGCAGTATAACCAGCCTCGTGAAGGTACTGAGGTATTTGTGTCGTTTTACCGGACCCAGTCTCACCCACTATGACGATAACCTACAAAACAAAGAGAACCAAGGTTGTCAGAACATCAACTAGAGTCCAAATTCCTATAGCTATGAACCTAGAGTGGACAGTCTGGAGTCTGGTCCTAGATACAATCTGAGTTTTGTAGCTTGTCGACATTGATATGTTACATACATATATTGTATTTAGACTTTAGTATTGAGGTCTGATTTGGGACCCTTAGTGACTTCCTTGGTATTGAGGTCTCTTCTACGCCTGATGGCATCTACCTCTCCCAAGAAAACTCATTCAAGATATCCTTTCTTGTGCTGCTCTCACTAATATTCACACAGCTGATACACCTATGGAGATCGGTGTTCACTTGTGCCCCACTGATGGTGCGCCTCTCAACGATCCCACTCAGAATTGTGATCTTGTTGGGAGTCTTGTTTATCTTGGTATCATTCGTACTGGATTGCAAAGGAGTAGATCTTGGCCATGGATTGCTGCTGATTGGCGTTGATGGTGGCAGTGGCTCACAGGTTGCAACTGTTTCCACAAGATAGCCATGTAGAGGTTCGCAGAGAAGTCATGTCAAGGCCACAGTGTGCACGTGTACTCAGCAGTGTCCAGAGGCACTGGACACCAACCTTATGGGGTCACTGCAGAGCAGCGCACCCCCCATCTTGGCATGTACCCTAGATTGTGGCCAGCGCAACCTGTGCCTAGCAGAAGCTGCCATAACCGTTCATAATGAAGAAGCAAGATCAGACAGCCAGGTGGGCGGTGTTATCAGCAAATGTGACAGAATGCTAGTTTAGGTGATGTTTATTCTTGATGATATTTTTACAGAACTTTTAATAGCATTATTTGAATGTGGCGACCTTTCAATGCTACGTAACTAATTTTCCCTAGATTCTATGATTTAATCTAAGGATGCCATTTGTCATCCAAATAATGATCATCAAGCAATATCATTACAAATGGTGAAAAGCAACACAAACCTGGTACTCTTCTACAGCCTTAAGCAGTTCATCCCTAAATTTGAAAATTGGAAGTGTCTTTCGCTCATCCTAGTTCAGAAAAGGAGAATTGTTAATAAAGAGGATATTAACATGAATCTTTCAGGAATGTATGCAGCTGCCAGGAAAAGTACACATGTTCACAAAAGAAAAGGCTACACATCACATATGGACTACATGTTCTAAGACCAGTAACCACACTCACCTGGAGCTCCCTTTTTCAAAATATCTTTTTGCTTCAATGTCCTCTTCATCTGAATCGTCTTCAGCAGGCTAGAATATGAAATTTCAGTAAGATAGCAATAACTCTTAAAGACATCACGATAAAGGAGGAAACTAAAAGCATGTAACTGATTACCTGGGTTCCTTCTATGACTGATGATTTAACAAAATCAATCGTATCTTCAAATACATACCTAAGAAGTTGTAAATTTAATACAAGAAGAAATCAAGCATCAGACAAAGGCGCGTCAACATTATTCATCAACGTAATGCATGGAAATAGTTTAGTTCAAAGAAAAAATTTATGCAAAAACTCCTTGCATTACATATGAAATATAGCTTACTGCTGGATGCTGAATTAGGTTAAAAAATTCTGTTCTCAAGAAAATTTGGACCCACAAAGATTGGTAAGTAGCAAATAGCATCAGCTAAGTAGCAGAGGTCCCTGAACCAATATAACTTTTATAACATGTCAGTTATCCAATTCTTGTAGATGTTGAGCTCCAACTGACTCTTCTCGCTCACAACCTCCTCGCTGGCAGACTATCTTCTCATGCTCCCGGATGGTCCCACGCTGGCTTGAGTCAAAAGCGGCAGCAGGACTACTGCATTTTGCCTTCAGCTCAGACATTAGTTGAGGCTTGCACATGCCCTCCCAGTTCTTGTTTCTGATCATTGGCATCCTGCACGGCAGATCAGCTTGTCTGGGTACTTTGTGCCCAATCAAACATGGCTGCCTGATCACACATCTTGTTTCCGGTTAACCTTCTCGTACTCTGGTATCTCATCCAGTCATCCTGTGACCACTCCAAAGCACCTCTGCTGGCCATGAATCATCCCCTTCCCCTGCTCAAATGGAGCAGCACCACCAACCCTTTGCAGATCGTCACCATTGTAGTTGAACAGGGGTAGATCTATGCCCCCAACAAGCTGGTTCCAGCACCCACAGGACACAGGTTTAATGGGCACTGCGCCGGAACCAAGGATGAGAGGAAGTGGAGTGAGAGCCTCCCCACCCACATGTTCACCTCCTGAACTCCTGGTCTTCCTTTACCATCTGTGCTCTGTGGCCTTTCATCCCTCTTTCTCCTCCCCCATTTTAGTAGATCATCACCATGGTGAAGAACTATAAATTTGGGTCTGGACAGGGTTCGAGGAATTACCCACCTCTTAGCCCTTTCGTCATGCCTAGATTGATCTGTGTGTGTATGTTTGTAAGGGATCTTTCCCCTTTATTTCTTCTTAATATAATGATACACATCTCTCCTCCATGTTTGAGAATAATAAACTGTAGGGCTCCAACGTACAGGGCACCCAGGCTACAATACATGTTCCTAGGGTAGCCTCTCAGCTTATAACACAACTCTCTAAAATGCATATTATAACCAGCACTGGCTTCTTAGTGTGATCCAAAAGCATCAAGGCACTTCCCTTCACCAAAAAGCCCCCTCCCCCCCACCCCCAAAACCACACACACCCCAACAACAAAAAGAAGGAAAAGTTGAGGCAGCCCTTTAGGAGGCAAGATTTTTGAGTAAATGGATAAAAAAAGACAAATGGCTTTCTTTAGTGGCACAACTAATTAACTTAGCAAAAAAAAAAAGCGACTTACTGATAGTCATCTGAAGGCTGGCTTCTTATCCTTTGATCCAAATTGCAGTTTCGATTTTCCTGGAACAAGTGTATAGTTTTCTTCCATGTCAGTTTCTTCTAAAATGCATAGCAAAAGACCATAGGTAGCAATTAAAGAGATCATGCTGAAAGGCGTGGGAGTTTGTTTCAGATATGTGGTGTTACCTATTTGGTGTTCTTCCCATGCTTCCTGTTCAGCAAAAAGGGTTCATTTTATCCTTGGCCTCAGGATCTCTGCTTGTTCATGAAACTATCAGGACGCACAAGTAAACTAGAAAGTTGCATGCAACCATGCACATAAGAGGTCATAATGTAAACCTTACTTGTATCGCTGCATGGCCACAGAGAATCTCTTCTCTTGATTGACATTTTCACCCATGTCATAAGCATCAGGCATTTTGTACTGAAATGAATGTATAGAAACTTGTTGACATTAAAGATACTAACAAACACGTGTACAGCATGTTGTATGGTTCTCAGCATGGCTTTTGAGGCACTCTAACAAGCCCTCCCACCCTCCTCACAGTGTATAGGCGCTTATGGCAGACACATAGGCGGCGCCATATGCACATTAGGGCGTTTATGGCATTGTGTAAGGTAGAACTTTAGATACTAGTGCAGCACATACATACTTGTGTGTTCCCAATTCTGTACCACACAAAAGCATAGGTCTAAGGTCTGGCCCGGGTGCGTGGTTGTTCTCACCTGGACAATGCTGCTGCTGTGTATGGATGGGAACGGGTTCTGGGTTTTCTCGACCCGTGAGATAACGAATGCCGGGGCTGTCTTACCCCGCAAGTCGAGTCTATTTTTAATAGAGCCACTGAATTTGGAATGTTTTAATGCACTTCAAATGATCAAAGTGTACAGACATCCAAACTAACATTTATGAAATAAGCAAACTGATCCAAGAAGAAAACATACCTCACCGATATCATCAGGAGCCTCAACATGTTCCTTAACAAGACCATATAACTTCTTCTTATAACTACACACACAATGACATAAACCAGTTCATGTCAGGGTTTACATGCGAATGCAGAGTCTACACATGTATGCACAAAGCTAATCAAAAAAAGGAAAACATAATTAGCTTCAGAGAATTATCTCCATAGTAGGAGTTAATTTAGTTGTTACCTCAACTCCTTCTCTTCTGCCTCTGTTAGTTTCACATCCTGAAAAAAATGTACTGGTGGTCCAGAATTTCATCACTGCATATATCACAAAACAATGTTAGTACCTGCACAATCAAACATCTAGACACCAAAACCTATAGTAATGAACCCACATATAAGAAGTATTCTTGTACTGACCGAATTTCCTCAATTTTTTTGTCCCGTCGCTTTTGCAGGTATGCTTGCCTTGAGAACTTTCTGCTCATTGATTTAAAGAGAAAAGACGTTATTTAAGTGAAGTCGTTACAAAGTAATCTCAAAATCTTTTGATTTGTAACTTGAACCTTCTTTGCACCTAAGCCATGCAACAGTAACAAAGGGAATAAAAGAAAATAACTATAACATGCAACACTAGCAAAGGCAATACAATCATCGATTATGGTACCTAAAAAATACAAGAATAATATATAACAAAAGCAGTGCAGTAATTATTTGTTAGTGGGCACAAACGACCATTCAATTTCCAAGAGAAAGAATGGGTCCATGTTTCATCTATAATGTTAATCTGTTACACCTACTTCTTTCAGCACACCAAACTTCTACTGGAACACCACTTCAAATATGTTACAAACTTAGATGTTACTAAATACCTGGTCCTAGTCACAAATCATAAGCATCAGAAGTAAATTATCAATATTGTGTTCTCCAAGCATTGGATTGGATGCATGGAATGCATAATCCACCACAAGGTTCATTATAATTTATATCTGTTGACACACCTACACCCAAAGGGCTAGCATGCTCAGATCGCACAAGGACTCCTCGAGGATCGATTCCCGTAATTTAAACAGGCAGATCTGCCACGAAGCACTAGAAATGCCTACCCAGCCAGCGTCAGGTCAGGGAGGCACACCTAGGGTTGTTCTAGGGTCATCAAGGCCAACTAGGGCTCACAACCACCATCGAGATGCTTGTAGAACAGCACATGGGGGGGGTGGAAGAGATTAGGGCAAAAGAGGAAAATGTAAAAGCCATAAAAGGAAAAAAAAAAAGATAAGAAAACATAGATTGATTTGATCGACTGGATGCCCTCAATCGACCATGGCCTTTTATATTTAAAGAGTGGGGTGGACTTATCTCGTGAGGGGTCAAGATCCCTTACAATGGCACCGAAACACAACTCAAACGGATCTGGGCTGGTTTCAAAACCGATTTATCCTGTTTTGGAAACCAGTTTCCACAGGCTCGATCTTCCCTGGATTGTAATTTCCTCATCCAGACTCCAAATTTGGCCTTCTATATACCATATATGCATTTCGATCGTCTCGACGAGAGAAACACAAGGATGAAGTACAATTTGGGAAACTAGTTTTCCCAGAATCAGCCCAGGTTTACCTCTTTTGGCCAATTTTGATTGTCAACAGTATCCATAGGATGCAAGTAGCTGACTTTCCTGAACCAACCAGTTGGAACTAATCCTAGCTGGGTGGGAGGTATTGTTGTACACCCCTATGACCTAGGATTCAGTCCCCTTCAACTCTAATCGATGCCTATTGCTTCTAAGATGTAATTACAAATCCTAGCTGGGTGGGCAGTGTGGTTGTACACCCTCTACGACCTAGGGCTCAGTCCTCTTCAACTCTAAACCCTAAGATGCAATTACTCCTAGTTCCTCTAGTGAGGAAGCTCGACTTCAGGCCCATAGGATCCATGATGCTCCTGCTTTCTTATCCTGTATAGATTCCCTAGCCTAGTTTCATTGCCTCTCTTAGGCTTCTAGTTTCTGTTATTCGTTATTTCCTTGTACAGCTTTAAGGGCCTTGTACAGCTTCTTTTATTTTATATTTTTATTAATATAAAAGCTTACAGTGGGGGCTTCCCCTGCTGTACTGTTTTCAAAAAAAAAAAAAAAAACTAAGTTGTCAAAAAAGAAAAAAAAACTAGTTCCTCCTAGATTGGTCAGAGTTTTTCGACATGAAACAGTTCTCTCAAGTTTAAACTGCCATAAAAATTAGCAAATTTGAACAATTGCACTCACAATTCAACACTTCTGCTAAATTACTTCCAGTCATAATTGATAATTCAATACAATTTTTCTTGAATTCTTATTGCATTTTTTTTGTTCTCTTTTCCTAACTTGAAAGTCCCATTGTTATGTGGCAATTATTTTCAATAAATTTTTTTCAATATTACAATGAATCAAGTAAATTATGCTAATTAGTTGTCAAAAGCAATTGGTAAGACAGAAAAAGAAAAGTTACGACAATACGTCAACTGAAAACTAATTGGAGTTGCAAGGTGAAAAACCTCAGATCAGATGTGTCATTCTTGTCCATTGCTTGAGATCTTCTAGTAAGCTCCTCTGTCAATGACCTTGTATCAATAACATTTTGCGAAGATAATCATTAAGCTGACGTTTGAACTATATAGGATCAAGCGTCATACCTTGTTCTTCCTTAGATAATTGTCGCTCCATCAACTAAAGAAACAAACCAAGTAACAAAGTATCAGTTTAAAACTTCATGTAAAACAATATGTTTAGAAAGAAATAAAATCATGACATTCAGAAGAATGTGTTGTGCAAATCTAGTAGGCAAATGATGCACAAATCATGACCGGATCAGGAGTCAACCTTCCCATAAAACCATTTTAAGAAAAGGAACATCAAACTGAACATTAATCTATTTTATTGTCAAACTCTCATGGTCTATACACTTTCTAGAATTCTCAGTCGCACCTAACTTTCCCCTGCACATTTAGTGGACTAGATGGAGGTAAAATCATGACATAACTTGATTAAATTTGTTGCCAGATAAATCAAGTATAATACAAAAAAATAAACTACAAAAATGGCGAGAAAAAAAATGTACAAGGTATATGAATCACAGTAGAGCTATCCCCATGAAGCAACAATTGTGTGGTAACGTGACATACGGTGAACTCCTATAATTTCATTGCGTGATTCGGTTTGTCCATAGTGGGAAAAAAATGAAGCAACAATTGTTAATAGTAGGCCACTATTTGGCTTAATGCGCTAAACCAAAAGGCACATCCAAATCTAGATTCTAGAAATCATAAAATTTACAAATCAAGGAAGTCACATCACTTGTTATCCAGCTACTCTTTTTTATAGGAAGAAAACATTTCAACATGATTTCAAAAAAAAGAGAAGCAAATGTATGGAATCATCAATCATCAACGAGATTCCTTGCGGTATGCTAGTACAGTTCAGTGTGATAGAATCATAGAATACGTGAAATCCATGACTGGAACATGATTGTCCATAGAACATCAGCCGTAAAATAGATAATTAAGAGGACCCAATATCTAGAATCTAGATCCAGCTGCGTCCTCACTAAACAGGCTCTTGAGTTTCGTTAGATCCTTTTAAATTTTTCTACCTTGCACTTCTATAACCCCTCGAGTTTTTTTTCTTCTTTATTTTTTTTTTAGTTTAAGTTTTTGTGGGTTGTTGTGTGTGTGTGTGTGTAAATGCGCTGCTGTGGTTGTTTTGCACTCTGTATCTTCTTCTTAATATAGTATGATGACGGACAACTCTTCTCCTGGTTCAAAAAAAAAAATCCAATTGGAAAAATAAAATCGCCTCCCCCTTCATATTGATGTCCAGGAACAATCAATTGAACATCACACCTGCTTATAAAACAGCTATTTTCTAAGAAAAATTTAAAAAGTACAAACTAAGAAGATCAGAAACATGATTGCTGGAAGAACTTTGTGAGGTATTGTTGTTTCTCAGTGTGTAAAATTTGCAAAGCTCACAAGTGACCTTAGTACCTTACTATTTTGGCATTGGGTGCCCAGAACCATCAATCAAACTGTCATCTAACCTCAAGTGATATATTGTACAGCAAGATGACAGAGGGAGGGGAAAAAGCACAGCTTTGCTAGATTCATTTATAACTTTGTAAAGCTCACAAGAAGCAGAATGTTTCCTGAACTTTGATATATAGCTAACTAAATGGTATTCCTACAATTCGAAAGCATCAAAAAAATATCAACACTCAAAATGTTGATCAAAAAATACATATTTGGGCAATCAAGATCCTGTCATATTTTGATTTTATGGTCTTCTGTGTTTTCATTTGGAATATCCTTTTCAACTCTATGACTATAATCGATTTGTTATCCAGAAGAAAATAGACGCAAAGGCAAGAAGTATCAGCTAAATGGATAATTACCTTCCTTGTGTTAGCTGCATCTCTTTCTCTCATGTTCTTTTCTAGCTGAGCCTTCTCCTGCTGATCTCTAATCCTTTCTTTTCTCTTCCTACATGGCATAAAATAAATCAGATTCAACAAACACTACTCCCTCTGTACAGTTTTTGTACATTAACGTATAGTTTTTTAACCTAAACAAACCCAGAAGTAGCTATATTTTTGTGGTGGAGGTAGTAGCTGACAAACCATAATACCATACTTTAATGTACAACAAAATATTAGTCCTAGAAGAAGACATACATCAGAACTGATGTCGCCACCTTCTTCATCCTCCTCTTCTGTTCGCTGACGGACATTCCTTCCAGAATCTTTTGTCACTATTTCCTAAACATAACATCTCACCTGAGTCATTTATGTAAAAAAAATTGTGTGTGTGTATGGGGGGCAGGGGTGGAAGTGGGGGAGAGGAGCTAGCATTTGGGTCATACATCATCACCACTGTCTTGATCTGCTTTCCTCCTGAAATGCTTCCGACTCTTAGATGATGGATTTGTTGAGGTCTTTTGACTTGTTGGTGTATGGTTGTCAGTATCGTCATCCTCGTTGGCCAACAGCTTGTAAGTGCTCTGTTTCTGGACAAGCTTTGCCGCCTCCCTCTCCTGCTTCTGGTAATTCTGGAGCAAACAAAAAAAAATTATCCACGAACAAGGAACCATCACAAAATGTGATGGGAAGAACAATGTAAGAAGGAAGTTGAGACGTACACTGATGCCGCTGGCCCTGCGGGGAACCTTGGCATAGATATCCGACGCGAAGGCACGGGTCTCTGCAGACGAGGTGAACCCGAACTCGACGAGCTTGCCCACGAGGTCACCGGTTGAAGAGCACTCCTTCGCTGGGAATGCACGCACGTGATCCCATAGTAAGAACAACAACGAACAGAATCGAATCGAGCAAAATGAAAGGAAGGAGCTGACGAACTTAGCGTACCAAGCCTGATGACGTACTGGACGACAACGCTCTTGGAGTAGCCCAAGAGGCTCATGAGCTTGTCGGAGACCCACTCCCCTGAGCTGCCCATCGGTCGCCATGCCCTAGCCCCTCCGTTGGCCTCCTCGAATCGGACGAAAGGAGTGGGAGGGGGCGAGGGAAGGGAGCGTTGGGCTAGGATTTGTCGGCTATGGCAGTGCGAGGTGGAAGAGACACACCAGGCGGAGGTTATTGCGGCAGCGAGGCCGGAGTTAGCACTAGAAGACGCGGGGCGCCTCCTCCTGCCTGCGGCCTGTTGGGCACCGGCGGGGTCGAGCTATCCAACCCCGGCGCGTGTGCCTGCTGTGGGCGGTGGCGTAGCCGCGGAGGGCGGCACGCGGCGACCTCAACGGACGGCGGCCCGCGCAGTGGCGCCCGCTTCTGCTTCTCGGCTTCTCCCCTCTCCCGTCCGGCGGCCGGTTTCCGTGGTTCCGTGTCGAAAGACGGCGGTTGGGGGCGCGGTCGAGGCCTCCTCGGCCCTCGGGCGTGGGACGGCCAGAATCCATAAGTCATTTGGAAATGGGCTTGACCATTGGAGCAAAAAAAAAAAAGTATGGGCTACAAAGAGTTTTGGGCCAACGATTAAGGCCTGGGCCTAGGGGCCTTAGGCCTTCCCTCACCTTAGCTAGCTTTGGGCCCAACGCCGAAGTCCTGATCGAACATAATTTTTTTTTTTTGAGAATATCCAACAGATACTTGAAAATCTATGCATTGTTACAGTAAATAATTTAAACTGAAGTATGTGTATACCCTTGTTTTCCTCAACACCTAATAATAATTTAAACTGAAGTATGTGTATACCCTTGTTTTCCTCAACACCTGCTGTTATCAACATCAACATATCTACGGTTCTAATATTCATGAATAACTTGCACTTACCAGGAATTTTCGTTAGTCCAATTATCTGGTTCACCCCTGTTTCTAAAAAAATTATCTTCCAATGCCTGACGTGAGCACCATTTATTTGGAAATTTACATGCAGATCAATATGCTAATCTATTTTTATTATTTGACATTTGGGTCTAACTCTGTATACCATTATTAAAAAAACATATAGGAGCTAGATGGTAGGGACAATAAGCAACCAAATAATGGATCAGCTTTCCATGGCTCTTCTAGGCGACCGCGGGTCCTCGGCACCGGGGTTCACAGCAGAGAAGAGTCACTGCTGTTGGTCCATCTGGAACATGAGGAATGACTTGATCTTTGAAAATAGACCTTGCACTTATACTAATTGGAGAAATCATTTTATGGAGCAAATAGGTTTGATTTGTATCAAGGCCAAACCGAGCCTTGCAGGCCCCCTTAACTTGTAGGTGAAGAATATCCCTTAATGTAATTTCTTTTTTCTTTTGAGCTTGTGTAGCTCCAAAATTTTTTCTTTTTGCACCGCTTGTGCACCTGTAATTTCCTTTGAACTCTATTTATGTCAATGAACCGAGTCCTTAAAAAAAAAAGAGTGCAGAAGAAGAGATGGCAATAGACATGAGTGCAGCACAAGAGATCGTTGTTGAGGTGGGCGGCCACAGGCCCACAGCAATGCCTCTTGCACGAGATCGGACTCGGCAGGCGGCGACTCGAGAAAGATCGATGGACAATGAGCGTTGATTGAGGAACACCAAAATTATTAGTTGGAGTAGATGTCTGGGAGGGACACGCTGATCGCGGAAGGCGTCTCAATGAATGATTATTGTTTCTGTTTTTGCCAGGCACATATTGTTTGTGGGTGCCGTTTTTTTAGGAAATAACGGGGTGCCCGCCGGGAATTGCCGCGATAGGCGTGGATCGTAGGGAACACGGTGATTAGCCGGGTGGAGTGGACATATATTATACGCTTATAAAAGGGTTATCAACCTCGCCTCCGCCGCGCCGCCGCCGAGGTCTGTTGTTGATCCTTCACTATCTCCGACTATGCAAACCCACAAACCCCACGACTCAGATGGGTACTGCCGCAGATGTCGAAGCTGATGCTGAGGCAATGACCAGGACCGGCGACGAGTCCCCATCGACCGTCCTCGGCAGGGTGAACGCATTGTCCCGCGATGAGGCTAGCAGGTATGATGTTGGTTATTAATGGATTGTAGTACTGTATTTGGTAGATCCATAATGCACATTGCTGCCATATATAATCAACAACGTATCAATCTGATGCAGTTTGAAAGTTTACGCCTGCTTGTCTGTTAATTCCTCTCACCAGTCTGTGCAGTCACAATGGAATTGTGGGGGATTTGGGAATTGTATATTCCCTCTAAACCCCTCCAATCCCTTCTCTCTAGGGGATTAAATGGACAAGCCCTAAGATTCTGATTGAGAGGTTCCAAATAAGATTTTATTGTCTTCCATGTTTAATGTCGTTTTCTTTCATTTTTGTCAAAATGTTGTTCTCTGAATTCATATATATTGGATTTTTATTGTCTTCCATGTTTAATGTTGTTCTCTGAATTCATGTTTTTATTGGATTCCTTAGGTGACAAATGGAGCTGTGGGATGGCCTTGGTTCTGATGACACTAAGATTCCCTCCGACTCTGACGTTTGCTCAACTACGATCGCCCTTGCCAGCTGGTGCAGTGATGAAAGTTATGTATTTGAAGCTTGTGTGATATCTATCTCCTTCCTATTGGTCTTGAGCTCTCCTCTGCTGTTGCACCACCTCTACAGTGAACCGCTTGCCCTCATGTGTGCTATCGCAGCATTTATATCCACTTACATCATCTTCTTGATCTTCATATTTTCACCGACAATGTGTCTGTCCACCGTCTTTTTCCACATGCCATACCTTGTCCTTATGGCCACTGCCGCTGATAGGTTTGTTAGCCCCTGTGGTCGATTCTTGGTCATGCACATGGCGACAGGATGGCTGGCCGGCGTGCTTGGTTATGCCTATGGTGAGCACCTGCAGAACATTGGTCGGGAAACGATAGCCAAACACATTACCCCCTTAATCGAAGAGGATGAGAGGTTCTTCAAGACAGATCGTGGTGCAATAGTTGTTGCCTTTGGTTTAATATCTCTGCTGATGGCTATGATCGGAGCTTTGCCATTGTGGTTCTTTCCTATGGATGCGCTTTCTGTTCCCGTGGCTTTCCTTTCGGTTCTAGAGGGGGTGCCATCTTTTCCTGGGTTGCTTTCGTTGCTAGGTTTGTGCTTTATGATGCCTTCCTCTCCGCTGACCAGCTTGGCTACATCATGTTGTGCTATATTTGCCCACATGTGGTGATGGGCTACTTTTGTACTGTTGCTGAGCCACTTTTGCTTCATTGACAATACCATTGCGGCTACGTTTTTATGGTGCTTGATGCTGTCCATAGCTGGATTGCTTGGCTACAAGCTCTCTGTGCATGCCCAATGCAAGCAAATGATGCTCTCAAGGTAAACAACACATATGCTTGTGTTTGCTAGTAGCATAAACATTTTACTTACAAAATTATTCATCGAGAAGCTATGCTATATAGCAATCCAACCTAATTTTCGTTATGCTTTGTAGCATGCCATGATTTGTAGGTGGGTAGAAGTTCATTTGGCGCCATTTAGGTTGTTACGGAATGTATTAATTATTTTGTTAGATAAATTTGAGGTGTACCTCATATTTGTTTTTTATTAGATAAATACCTCAAGAGTTTGCAATCTAGCATATTACATAGATATTGAATTTGAGGTATTTATCTAACAAACAAATTACATTTAGTTGACGTTTGCAGCTAGATTTCAAGTTCTGAGGTTTCAAATAGCATTTAGTTGTTCCTCGCTTATTGTTGCCATTTGAATTTCTAGCGGGATGGTTGCCACTACTTCTGATGACTAGACAAGGAGTGCTCATGACCAAACACACTGAATGAGTACAAATGTATGTGTGATTGATATCTAGTTATCCTGGAGCGCACTATGTCCATCCATGAAACCAAATTTCTATGGATCCAATAATCTAAACCTCTGCTATATAATATGAATGAATTTATGAATTTGGAATGCCGAGCTCGTTTTTAGACAACAGGCACATAGGCCCGGCTTATATTGAAAGACATCATGGGAGCAACGAGTACATTGGGGTTACCCATTTTACAAAGAGGAGTCTTAGCTACCAAGTGGTAACAGATTCACAAGCCTACCCACAAAAAAACTCTCAATCTCTCTGGGACCGTACAAAGTTGTTTGCAGCGAGGAACTTCAGCAAGAGAACATCTCAACAATAGCTAGCTTGCCAACACAAAGAAAAAGAAGATTTAACCGATCCTAGTTCTCTGATCTCTTAAAGCAGCTATTACCTTTTTTGTCTCTACATTCATCAGGTTTATCATCTTGACCTCCTCGGCGTGATAAAGAATTTTCCACTGCAGCAAATTAGAAATGATTTGGAAAGGTTACATTTGTGGGGAATAAACCATTTTCAACCTAAAGATTGTTGTTTCTTGCTAGTTTAAGTAGAATCACCGGTTTTCTTGCCTTGATTACGGTCCATCGGCTCACATCATACTGTCTTGGTTCACGAAAGAATGCAATTCTAGAATAGTGTCATTTTTTTTTATTTATATCAAGTTTAACCAATTCTAGAATAATGTCATCATTTTTATTATATCAAATTTAACCAATTACAGATTACAAAGCATAAATAATTGTAATATTAAATAAATATCATTAAATCAATTATAAAATACATTTTTATAATACATTAATTGTGAAAGAATACTATTTACTAGCTAGAAACTTGATCACCTGTGAAATACTTTAACTGACACACAACCTATAGTTGCATCTTTCTACGAATTGAGGTAGTATCAAATATGCTGCCCTACAACTTACACGTGTCAGATGTCACTATCGATTCGACGTGTTAGAACACTCACAATGCAGCACTCTACCATGGTTTTCTATCCTCATTTATTACCCCTCTATTTATTGTTTTTTGCTGATGTGGCGCTATATTTATTGAAGAGAGAGAGGAAAAACATAAGAAACCAAGTCTAACTAAGAAACCAGGTCTTCACGTAAACCAAGACAATTTGTGAGAGTGACAAGTGGGCCATGTGACATCATGATAGAAAATTACATTGTGGGAGATAGTTTCTTAACACAATGTCCAAGACTATAAAAACCATGATAGTTTCTAGCATTGTGAGTGCCCTTATAATCTTGGTTCCTTGTAACATATGTCTATGGTAGTCTAGATACTAGATAATGGCTGGTAGATTCGTCGGCAACAAATTTATTGCTCCGGTGCTAATGCAACATCAATTGACCTGATTGGTGGTGACGCTTGATTGTTAGTTTATGGATTTATTAGTAGGAGAATAGAGTATTGTTAAATGTTACAGATTCATTAACCTTAAATAGCCGATAGACGTACTCTGCATATTTATTATTATTTTATATCTATATTAATCATCTTACCATGCTCACACGTTAATCTCGGTGGGAGTGTTATGAAATATTTACATTAATAAGGTTGTCACATACATTTCTGATGATATGATAGTGTATTGAGGAAGAGAGAAAAAAGTGAGTTTCATTTAGTTGTCAACTCTCTTAACACAGTTGTCAACTCTATCTCGAGTCATGGAACTATATGGCTATGATACCCACGAAATAAAACTCTCCATTGAGAGTTGGTGCAAAATTTCATTTCATTTTATATGACATGGCGGTCTTGGAAACGAGGCCATAAAACCCACCGTTGAGGCGGCCTTATGCACATGTTGTTATCGGATAACTAGTTGATGGCTTTTTTGTACCTATTCACTCTGTGCCAATAGTTTTATGAAAGTGTATGGATAACCGTCGATATTTTGTCCTGAGCTACTATTTTTTTTTTATTGTCAAATGTAGGTCAAATTGATTGGCACGCCCCGCGACCGAGTTAAGTAGATCTCCCAAGCTTATCATGTGTTGCCTGCACTATGCAAGTTTCTGTGTCAACATGTTTCTTGGCGTGCTCGAAATCGTTGAGTAGAATTAAGTTTGGGAAACCTTTTGGCAAGACTTAGAATGAAGCAATCCAGTGGGCATTTGTCTGACTGAAAGGTTATGTAAATGGATACACATGGAGGGTATGTATCTTTATAATTTTGGTCAAACTTGAAATGCTTTGACTCTCCAAGATTCTTTTGGAATCACTTACAATTTCGAATGGAGTACTCTTTAAATCATTATTTAGAGAGACATTTTGAGTAAAAAAAATAATTTTATATTTATAGCTATATCTATTTTGTATCTACGCCTAATAATAAAGAGGCAAAATTCTAGCCTATTCTTTGTCCAATCTTTTTTTTTTTTTGCAAAAGCTTTGCCGCGATTTCTATTAGACGATAAAAAGAAAGGCAAGTGTCGGCCAGTTTTTGACTGAAACCAGGCCGTAAAAACCATACAAATGTGGAGGGTACCCTACTCCGCCCGCACACCTAGGTACCAAATCTACTCAACTTGCGCCACAACTAGCGCCCACTCAACTCCACAACTAAGAACCACTAAACAACTCGACTAGCAAAACAAACCGGATGGAGAACAAGGATATACAATAAGCACCCCTCGGTTGGATTGGGTCCTCAACACGAGGTTCCATCACTGCCTCTTGGTCGGATTGGGACGTCGACGCGAGCCAGCACGAAGAAAGGCACAAAACCAAGAAGGAAAAACACAACACTCGCAACACAAAAACAACACTCCACCGCCACCAGGGAGAGGAGCCGAGAAGAGAGCCGTCGAAACCGCGCCGTCGTCGCCAACGTATGAGCCGCAGCCCGCCGCAAGTCCGAGTAGCCACCGAGACTCCCCCACCGCAGGACTATCCTCCTCGAGATGCACTCCCACAATCGTCGATCCCCCTCGCTTCGGCAAAGCATCAAAGAAAATCTTGTCGCGGCACCGTTGAGAACCAGCGATCCCAAGAAACTCGCTTGGGGGCCTCGCCTCACCCAAGCCACAACTACTACCTAGGACTCGGATATAAGAGACCGCTCCAAGAGCAACACTTCGCCTGGCCAGACCGAGATCACCACCACCATGGAAGGCAACTCAAAGTCTCCGACCCCATGGACCCTCCGCTCCTTCCCCGCCAACTCGACCGGGTGCACCCCCCAAGCCGCGACGCAGGCAACACCACCACGGCCGACCACTACTATCGCCACGCACGCGAGGCGGGTCTCAGTGATGCGACGCCTCCAGGGAGGGCACGACGCCAATGGCGCCGTCATCGCACGTCCATAGAGGATCGGGTTTTCACCCCGAGAACCCTTGCTACAAAATGGCATCCCTCAATGGTGCCCCGGCGCGGGAGAACGGCGACACAAAGCCGCGCCACCATTGCCACCGACCAAACGGCCGTGGAAGCTTTCGCCCGAGTCCCCAATCCTACACGCACTCGGGCCCAAAGAAGTAGCACACCCCTCCGAGCCACAACGCCATCACGGAAGAAGGAAACCCGACGCCCGGCACCACCACCGCGGCACCTCCAAAGAAGCCTCCCGCAGCCCCGCCCCACCACCATGGCGACGCCGCACCAAAGAACCAGCCGAGGAGTAGAAGGGGAGTACCGTCCATCTCGCCGCAATGATGGGTTCGCACGAAGAAAAACCACCGCCACCACCCATGCCGCCGCCATGGTCGCACCGACGATGTCGGCGGCCGACCACAAACACCACCGCCGCCGGCACCGGCCGCCCTGCCCCTCGCACGCCACCGGCTTCTCCACCGCACCATCTCCGCCGGAAGCGGGCGGCTTCGAGCGCCCGAGCAGCGCGCCGCGCACCACGCCGGCCGCCGCCCACCACACACCACGAGCGGCCCGCGCCCGCCCCCGTATCCGGCCGGGCAACGCCGGATCTCCGTTGTTTTCCGCCGCCATCGCCCGCAGGCGGCCCACGCCGACGAGGAGCACCGGGCGGCCGGCCGCCGCCGCAGATCGCGGGGAGGAGGGGGGCACGCGCGCCGCCATCCCTACGAGCCACACGAGCTTCCCGCAGCCCGCCGCGGCGGCGCGACGGGGAGGAGGAGGGGGGCGGACGGGCGGCGGCGCTAGGGTTTGTCGCCCGCGTCGCCGCCTCGCGCTGGAGCGACGGGTCTCCTCCCACCCTTCGTTCTTTTGTCCAATCTAATCTGGTCCAATTGTTCTATCACTTTCCGCTATCGGCCCACTCACCATGGCCCATTCGCTCACGTGGAGAAACTCCACGACGGTCTCTTCATCTCCCGGTACTCTCATCCCATACGTGCGATGACATTGCTGGTAAGGGGCATGTGCCAATGGGTGTGAAGAAAGAGGGTGTCATAGATCCGAGCGCTCAACGCGCCGTTGGTGGAGGCGTCCTACTGCAACCTCTGCAATAGAGTGGACAGGCTCAGGGAGGGCATCACTGCGACGAGGATCAAGAGTGCGGTTGGAGTCATGCTCGGCGACTCCATGGCGACAAAGATGGACAACGTCAGGATTTGGCCGAATGTTACTTGTAGAGCGACCAAATGCAGCTCACGCACCAAGGATACACACCGAGGGTTATGGTAGACCAAATGTTATTTGTGGCATCAAACAAGTATATTATAAAATATATATTGGTTAAACTATGTTTTGACTCTCCAAATTTTTAAAATGACTTACAATTTAGGATCGGAGTAAATTATAAAAAAACTCTTCAAAGCTTTGATAAATCGTACACGAACTTTTGGCCTCATTTGCCCTTTTTTTTGGGCAAAATTTATGTTTTTATTTTATTTTATATGCTCATTTGCCTTTTTAACCCCATCGGCCTCCCACTTCTTTTCCCTTTTGGTATAGTTGACTGCAAACCCCATTGTTCCGAACCACGGAAGACGAAGCGCAGCAGCGCACGCCCACCGAAAAGGCAGAAGAAACGCGGTGCCTCGAGCCATCAGATGCCCCACCCACTCCACCGTGTTGAGCTAGGAGTCGGACGGCGCTGGGAGTCGCCGAGTCGGGGGCATGGCATCCATAGCCATACATCTCCTTGCGGAGCCTGCGTGGGGCAGGGGGGGCGGTCACCACCATGCCCAATCCTATCGCACCAAGAAGGACTCCGCCTCGTGCTCCTCCCTAGTCTTCCCTTCCTACCCACCCGTCCACGCCCCCTTTCCTTCCACGGTCCCCAACCCAATCCCTAGCGCTCCCCATCTCCTCCGCTGCCGCCCGCCGGCTTTCTGCCCCCGCCGAGTCCGGAGATGCAGGTCGCCCGCCGCCGTTACCGCTGGGTGAAGGAGTGGTGAGTTGCCGTGTCCGCTGCTCGTCCCTCCTCCTTCGGGAGCCTCGCTCTTCGATTTCCATCTGACCTGTTGTCTCTTCAGGGTCCCGCAAGATCTGGTCGTCGCCGGAGGCCCCTGCACGCTCTACAAGTGGGGTGAGGTACGCTGCGCCCGCTGATTGCTTGCTTGCTTGCTGCTGCTGCTGTCAAAACACAGCCTTTATTCTGTGGGTGACTGTACTGCCATGTCATCGTCATGGTTTGCTCTGACAGAGAATTGCCCTGTCTGGTACTTCCTTCACCAGTGATTCATCCATATCCATGCGAATTCCCGATTCCTTGAGCGTCCTGTATAAGACCGGTGGAGCAAACAAAATCTTTTCATGTTTCTTTTACTGATTGCATCACCTATTTCTAGATTGTAATACTTCTGGAGCCCGCCAAAGGGATGATTGTTAAGTTCCACTCAGAAAAATTGAGATTTCAGTAGAGCAGTACATATATGCTTGTTGGTCTCAATGTAAGAGTGGTAAAATCAGTTGAAACTAGAGGAAAGCTTAGTGCATTCTATTTAGGGGGCTGCCACTGCCATTAGCATACCAATGTGTTCTTTTGGATTGCTGACTCCTGACTGGTTTGAACAATGTAATGAACACCGCAACTTATCTATGGAGAGTATGAAGTTCTCACACAATTTGCTGACACGCAAGAAGGTGGAATTCTTTGTTGGACATTCTGATTGTTTTATGACTGTTAATGACTATGAAGTAGTCCTTTATCTTTAAGATAGAATCTTTTCATTGTGCTGCTAACATTATTTCTGGATTTATGTACAGAGGATAGATTGGCAGCTTTGAAGGCTAAGGACAAGGAACAGGGGGCAGAGTCTGCAACACCTGAACCAAACTCCGAGGTTCTCTTCCTATGCAGCTATGAAGGATGTGGGAAGACATTTTTTGATGCAGGGGCTCTTAGGAAGCATGCTCATGTTCATGGGGAGAGGCAATATATCTGTCATTATGAGAATTGTGGCAAGGTACTTTATCATTGCTGCGTGCACATCTCAGAGTAATCTTTAGACTGTAAAGGTATGGTTTCATTTCAGTTGCTTGACTAATATTTTTCTGTTGAATCTTGTTATGCAGAAATTTTAGATAGCTCTAAGTTGAAGAGGCATTTTCTTATCCATACAGGCGAAAAAAGAATTTTGTGTGCCCACATGAAGGCTGTGGGAAGGTAATCACATTGCCCTCTCCATTGTGTTTGCTATTCATTTCTTGACTCTAGTTTCTTCTAACCTTGTGGTGATTTTCGAAGTATGTTACTAGTAGAAGTGCTTAATCATGAAGTAGAAATTTTTACTGGATATATAGAAATGCCTGATGCTTGATTGCTTTTCCGGTGCAACCATGTTCTGTTTTGAAGCTTTGATCATTTCACTGCTGTGTTAGGATTCAGTCATGATCCCTGTTTGTTATTAATTTCATGTGCCCTGATTATTGCAGGCTTTTTCATTGGATTTTAATTTAAAGGCACACATGAAAACACATTCTGCGGATAATTATCATGTGTGCCAATACCCGGAATGTGGCCGAAGATTTACACAAGAATCAAAATTAAGAGCTCATATCAGGCAACAACATGAGAAAGTAAGATCTCGTACTAGTTACTGTGTTTGCATAGTGAAAGAATTTTGTAATGAGACAAATATAGGCTGTTGCCATGCAGAATCCAGGTGCGTTGACAATGAACCACATTGCAATTGGAGATCAGCATCAGCCCCCTAAGCCAGCAAAAGTCTCAGCAACACCTCCAGCTCCCTCGGCGGAGCGTCCTTACGTCTGCCCCTACGATGGTTGCGACAAGGCATACATCCACGAGTACAAGCTGAACCTCCATTTGAAAAAAGAGCACCCCAACCACTACAAGGATGGTGGCCCACAAGGCGCTGCCCCTTCAAAGCGCAGGCACTCGAAGAGCAGGAGTAAGCCAGACATCACCGCTAGGATGCCACAGGCCAAGATCCCCAAGCACAAAGGAGGGTATGTAGCACCATCGCCAGCTGTGAACCTCCCTGAGGAGCAGCAGTGGCCAAGGAAAGTGATGTACGAGGATGACAGCGAGGAGACCGAGGAAGAGGGGGACAACAATGTTGAGGATAGATGGAACTACAACAGAGCTGCTAGCAGCGACGACGAGGAAACCGAAGACGAAGAATGAGCTGCTGCTAGCAGGCATTCGTTGTTCGGCAGTTGTGCAATGTGCATATACCATAATTTTTAAACTTTGGGGGTTATAGCTTTTGCATACATGTACAATTTTAAAATAAGACTCACTTATAATAGACAACAGAGGTTGTAGCTCTTGGGTCACCTCCAAACACGGTTTGCAGATTTGCCCCTGGACACAGATGGACTCGTTTGTCACCACACATGGGGCCAATCTCCAAACAATTTGGAGGGTGACCCAGTTTTGCAATTTTTTTCTCAGAGAGGATAATGGATCATTGTTCTGTTCGCTTTTTGTCCGTGTTTGTGCCTTTTTGGTTTGTTGTCACAAATGAGTTGTCATGGGCACCGTAGGGTGCGGTCACCATGCAACCAAAGAACAAGAAAGGCATGGAGCAATCGGAGGAGCATTAGGGAAGAGCTGGTCTTGGCCTTAGACGAGTGGCTAGAAGGAAGCGTTGATCGGGTGTGCGGCAAAGAGGAAAGAAGAGCTGGTCATGGCCTTAGATTCGTGGATCATTTAGCCCCTAATGTCTCGGCCGAATGGCCTATATATCTTTGTAATCAAGATGTTGAGAGTTAAGCAATGAATTATCAATCAATCCATCTCTCTCTCTCTCTCTCTCTCTCCCTCTCTCTCCCATGGCTCTCAAAGGCCTAGGGCTGCTACCCTAGAACCAAGCCTGCGGTAGAGGGGTATAACCTCGCCGGAGATGACAGTTATCGCCATGGACCCAAGGTCCATGACAACTTGGTATCACGAGTCCGGCGATCCTCGCCTACTCGCTCCCGCTCATCATTACCACCATCCACCACCACCAACCACCCCTTCCAGTTACCCACGCCGACCACCCCACCGCCATTTACCTTCAATGGATCGCCCGGGCCGCGGTTCCGAAGCGGGATTTTTCCACGCTATGACGGTAAATCCGACCCCCACATCTTCATCAACTGTTGCGAATCGTACTTCCGTCGGGAGCGCATCATGGCGGAAGAAAAGGCGTGGATGGCTTCCTATCATTTGGAAGATGACGCCTGGGTTTGGTTCCTCTAAGTCAGATGAGGGCACCGGCGTGGCGCCGCTTCACCGATGTTGTGCCTACGCTCGATCACCAACAGCCACCGATGCCTTGCCGCCCTTGCGAGAGGCTCAAAGCGGCGCCCACACAGCCGCGGCGCATCCTTGTCGCTCACGGAGAAAGGCCGCACGTGAAGACCGCGCGGCAACACGCCCGCGACAGCCGCGTGGATTCCCCGGCACACCGGTGTGCAGTCCTTTTGGGGAGAAGCACCTTGCGCGGTGGTCAGAGGGCCATCCCATGGCCGTCATCGCAGAGCAGGCCGTGGTGCGCCCGCAAGCCGCAGGGCGTGGCTTCCTTGTTCCGGCGGGTGATGCGGAAGATGCACATGTGTTCAAATCATCACCGCGGTGCACAATCAACCACTCGAGCCCGCCTATATTTTTCGCTACGTTCGAGGGTAGGGTGCCTACTAGCACCATCCATCGCCGTGTGGGCAGCGCCACATGAGGTTCAATCAGGCCACAAACCGCATTGGCCGCCTCATCTGTTCAGCGCCCAACAAACTGGCCGGGCTGCTACATCCTCCCTTCGTTCGACATGACGCCGCGATTCGCCGCTTCCCATGGGATCTAGGAGGACATAGTTGTCGCCTACATTTATTTTATATTTTAGTTTTAAATTTATTTCTCAATTTAGTCTTAAATAACAGAGGTAAGCCAAGATGTAAAAGGCTTAACCTTAAGTCGTGTCATTGGCCCTTCCTTCTCGCTATCCAGTTCGAGGACGAGCCGGTCCTCAGGAGATGTCATGGGCACCGTAGGGTGCGGTCACCATCTTTGTAACACCCCAGGTGTTACTTTCATTAAAACAAGACATGTCATCATGATCATTGCAAAGCATGCATGTTTAGCCCACCATGTCTTGCATTGAACTAAAAATAAGTTTATTTTATGATTGGTTGCTTTGTCTCGGTCGAAAAGACGCGAAAGGAATTAGATTAGGAAACTATTCCCCCCGTCTGAAACCCTAACTTTCTAAACCTTAATTTGTCCCCTTTTATTTATTTCAAAATTTATCAAGATTTTGGGTATGGTTATTAAAGCAAAAAGGTAGATTTTTTCAAAGTTGAACAAAGTTGGTATTTTGAGTTTTCAAAGTTTAGTTCAAAATTTTAAAGTAATTTTTAAATTTTATCAAAACCCTAATTGCCCCCTTTTCAATATTTCAAAATCTAAGCATAATTTGAGAAAATTTCCAAAAGTTAGTTTGTAGATCTTGTTGAGAGGAACAAAAGTCATGTACAAAGTTTTTCAAGTTGTTACATGATTTTAAAAGTAATTTTGAATTCAAATTTCAAAATTTTGAACTGCATTTCAAAAAGTCATATTTTAGGCTGAATTTGAAAATGCTCCAATTGTGAAAATTGTAGATCTTGAAAAATTAAGACAAGTTGCTTTTGGAAATTTTTGAGTTTAGTTCAAATTTTGAGAGTAATTTTGAAAATTTGAAGTTAGGGTTTCTCAACTACAAGAATCCAGGCCACTCTCTCCCTGCCACGGCCGGCGCTAACGTTCGCGCCATAGTCGCAAATCGTTCTCTCTCGAATCCGCCACCTGGAGGTGTTGCGACCTCTCCGACTACCTCCTGTCCCCCCTTTGCCTATAAATGGTAGGCGTCGTCGCCGTTTTCCTCTTCGAAAAACCGCCGGCGGGCATCACTCCCCGCCGCCGCCGTTCGTCGCCGACGAGCCATCTTTCACCCAACCATCTACTCCAAGAGCTCGCAACTTCCTAACCTCCTCCGGAACCGGCGCCGCAACCCGCCGCCGCCGAATCGCCGCCGCGATCCCTTCTTCCTATTTGCCGTCGCAGCTGGCGCCGCCCGCCGCGAGCTTGCCGTCGTCGTCATCCTTGCTCCGGTGAGCTTTGCTTGCTTTACTCTACGTTTTCCCTCCCTTGTGAAGATGGATTCGTGATCGACTCGCCCCATGTCCCGGCCGTGACCCCAAAGACGCCGGAACGGCGAGCCCGAGCCGCCCGCGTCGCCGCGTCGCCGACGACCTAGCTCCGCCGCGTCTCCGTCCAAACCAAGTCGGCCCCTGGTTCCCGTGAGTCCCCCGCCGCCTCTCCTCTCCGTTTTCCCTTTTGCCCATCACCGGCGCCGAACACGGCCGGCCGCCCGCGCCTTGGTGAGCACCGTAGCGTCGCCCGGTGAGTGCGTTCGACGACGCGTGAACAGTGATGGCCGAGCATCGAAGCTCGGGCCGCCCAACACCGTTCCATCGGGCGGTTTTGTCACTATTCGCGTAGATCAGCCCATCATGAGCAAGATTGGACCATGAACATGCTGGGCCATGCACAATAACGGGCCAAATTCAACCCAGAACCTTTTTCCATTCATAAAATGTTTTATTCATTTTCATTTATTTGAATAGTGTCTCGATTTTCCAAATTTTGTACAAATTCAAATACTAGCTTAAAAATTCTGAAAATTTTTGTGTAGCCTTCCCATGGGTATGTCTATCTATGAAAAAATATGAAACTTGAATTTTGAATAGTTTGGGCATGATTTAAAAAAATACAAATTTTAATTAAAAATGCATCTTCCTTGATTTTTAATAATTATTTTATTTATCCAAAATCATGAAAATTATTTTAGTACTGTTTTATGACATGACCTACCTGTACAAAATTTTTTAAGCTTGTTTTGAGAAAGTTAAAAAAATTATTATTTTATGCTCTATTATTTCATGTGTTAAATATTTTGTTTAATGTCTTATAACCTAGGGTTTTGGGTGAATTTTGGGTTGTTTTGTGAACCCTACACCACACCACTGTCAGATGGTCCTTGAGAACTCCTTAGGCAATGGTGATGATATCTCTCGTAGAGTAGTTCAACAAGTTGGTTTTGTTGAATTGCAACTTTATCGTGAAGGAAAGTTGTAATAAACTTTCTACTACTCCTACTTATAGGTTGTAAAACTTGTTTTAAATAAATGATTGTAAAATTATTGTAATAAATAAGTCTTCCGTTGTTTACTCGATTATGTATGAAAATTGTTGTAATCTTTGCAATGACCTTGTAACGGATCCCGGTTGGAATAGTTAATAGTACTTTTCGGTTACGGGTGCACATATGTGACTATTAAAGGTTGTTGAACCGATAATTAGTACATGTGGGCCCTCTAATTTGAAGGTTACATTACGGTGGCATCGAGCCTCCGTTACCGGTGTTACTGTAGCATTACTTTCTAAAATTTCAAAATGATTTGGGTCAAACTAATTTTATTCTTACTTTGGTCCAAATTGCTTATTCTCTTATCTTATTCTATTAAAAAAAACTTTCTTATCCTATTTCAAAAGGATATAAGTGGAGTAGTATTATATATTGCCCTATTTATACAATCTTTTAATGCAAAAAGTCTTTATTGATTGTCACGTAGGCTCGATTCATGCATCATGTTTAAATCACTTGTTAATGTTTACCTTCCCCTTTAATGTGGTTTGGGTGTTATATAGTTTTGTTTAAAAAACAGATGTCGCACAACAACAGTGCCAGCTCCCAGAATAGGGGTGACCTTCCAAACCCTCCACCAGTCCCAACTAACCTGACCGATGTCATTGCGGCTTTGGTTCAAGCCACTACTGAGAACTCTCGTCTGATACGAGAAGTAGCTCAGCAGAGTCAAAACAATCGTCGTGGCCACAAGGGTCGACATGATGATGAAGACGACACTTCTTATCCGAGTTCACCGGCACAAAACCTCCAATTTTTAGTAGAGCTGATGAGCCGTTAGAGGCAGATGATTGGCCGTGCTATGGAGCAAAAGTTTGAGTTAATGACTTGCACGGATCATCGAAGCCCGCTTTGCTACACAACGACTTCGAATACTCGCCGAGCCCGGTGGAATAATTTCAAAAGCCGAGCAGCCCATTTGGACATCAAATCACCCAGGATGAATTTAAGCATGCCTTTCGGTGCTCATTTCATTCCAGCGGGGTTATGGCCAAGAAGCTAGATGAGTTCTTAGCCTTAAAACAAGGAGAAGACTCGGTACTGCAGTATGTTGGCAAATTTAATCACCTATCACAAGTATGCCACATCACTTGTAAATTCAGATGAAAAGAAGAAGGAGTGGTTCATCCGAGGCCTCCATCCAAAGCTTCATGCTATGATGAATATCCGTGATACGGATTCTTACCATGATGTGGTAAACATGACAATATCTTGTGAGGAAAAGAATCGTGTTCTTATGGAATACGAGCAAAAGGAAGAAAAGAAAAAGAAGAATATACCCTCTGGATATTCTGGTGGAAATTCAAAACGTCAGAAAGTAATTTACCATCCCGTTAATCATTTTTGTCCTTCTTATCGTCCATCACAGTTCCAGCCTAGACAGCAGTCATTTGTCCGACCTGCTGCAGCTCTTCCTTACCCACGTCAGCCGAATGCTCCTGTCATTCGTAACCCTACTCCACAAGGCCACATTCCCATCTGTTATAATTGTGGAAAACCTGGTTATTATTCTCGAGAATGCCCCAATCACCGAAGATATAACCCAGGTTATTAGATAGCTTCGGAAGTCAGCCCAAAGAGAACAAAAATAATAATCGAGAATGCTCGAAGGGAAAGGGTGAAAAGAAAACTGGGAAGGTGTACTACACCAATGTGGAGGAAATACCGGCGGGGGAACCAATCATGATGGGTATGTTCCCTATCGCCAAACACCCTGCAGTAATATTATTTGATTCCGGTGCATCGCATACATTCATCAGTAAAACATTTGTGGTGAAAAATGAGATAGCCATCGGGAAATGAAAGATGAATTCATTATACACTCACCCGGGGACGTATGAGTACTAAAGAAGTGGTATATCAAATCCCCATAACATTAGGTGGATATGATTTCCCCACCAATATGATAGTTCTAAAGGATCAAGATATAGATGTGATCCTTGGTATGAACTGGCTGTACCGTTATGGTACTATTATAGATACCATCAATAGAACTGTTAAAGTAAAGTTACCCGAGGAAAATTCTGAACTTCTTATCCAACTTCCAATTGTAAAGAGGGCAGTTGAAAAAGTATGTGCAACCCTTTGTGTTAAAGAGATCAAAGACATCCCTAAAGTAGTATGCGAAGTTTCCGGATGTATTTCGGATGATTTGCCGGACTACCACAGGAGAGAGATGTTCAATTCGGTATAGAATTGAAACCGTAAACTATTCCCATCTCTCGAAAGAGCTTACGAATGGCACCAAAAGAATTGGCCGAAATGAAAACTCGGTTACAAGAATTATTAGAAAAAGGGTTTATTAGACCAAGTTCTTCACCTTGGGGATGTCCGGCCATTTTTGTGAAAAAGAAGGATCGGACTTTGAGAATGTGTATAGATTATCGTCCACTTAATGAAGTGATGATCAAAAACAAGTACCCCCGTCCCGGATTGATTTACTCTTTGATCGGTTAGAAGGAGCCAAAGTCTTTTCCAAGATTGATTTGAGATCGGGTATCATCAAATCAGGATTAAACTCGAGGATATTCGAAGACCGCATTTACCACTAGATACGGTCTTTATGAATATTTGGTTATGTCCTTTGGTTTAACAAACGCCCCTGCTCATTTCATGTACTTGATGAACACAGTGTTTATGTCTAATTGGACAAGTTCGTGGTAGTATTTATTGACGATATTCTTATCTATTCCAAGAATGAAGAAGAGCATGCGAGCATCTCGGAATAGTTTTAAAACGATTGAGAGACCATCACCTATATGCCAAATTTAGCAAGTGTGCCTTTTGGCTAAGAGAAGTACAATTTTTGGGTCATGTGCTATCATCGGAAGAAGGAGTTGCCGTTGACCCAAGTAAAGTTAAAGATATTCTCAACCTGAAACCACCAACGATCGTTCATGAAGTTCGTAGTTTCCTTGGAATGGCGGGATATTACCGTCGATTCATTCCCGACTTTTCTAGAGTAGCAAAGCCTATCAATTGAGCTGTTAAAGAATCGGACCAAGTTTGTATGGTCACCGCAGTGTGAGCAGGCTTTTTCGCACATTGAAGAAAGCACTAACCACGCCCCAGCTTTTAGCCCAACCGGACATTGAAAAGCCATTTGACGCCTATTGTGACGATCCGGTATTGGTATTGGTTGTGTGTTAATGCAAGAAGGCAAAGTCATTGCCTATGCATCACGCCAACTAAAGCGGCATGAAGAGCATTATCCAACCCATGATCTAGAGCTAGCGGCAGTGGTTCATGCTCTAAAAAATCGGGCGTCATTATCTTTGGGTAATACTTGTCATGTATATACGAGACCATAAAAGTCCGAAGTATATCTTTACCGGTCGGATTTGAATATGCGCGCAGAAGATGGCTAGAATTAATTAAGGACTACGACATAGAAGTGCATTATCATCCCGGAAAGGCAAATGTTGTTGCCGATGCACTCGGTCGGAATCCTCGATGTAATTGCCTTATAGCCAACATAAGGGATAAAACCCTATGTCAGGAACTAGAGAAATTGAATATTGGAATTGTTGAACATGGCATGATAACCAATGCCACAGTAGAATCAACTATCAAGCATCAGATTATTGATGCTCAGAAGATAAGTAAAGGCATAGCACATATCAAAGAGAAAGTAAGAAGTGGAAAACCCACCAGTTTCAGAATTGATGAGGCAGATGTGCTATGGTTTAAGAATCGTTTGGTGGTTCCAAAGAATCCTGAGTTACGTCAACAAATCCTGGATGAGGCTCATTTGACCAGATATTCTATTCATCCCGGAAGTACCAAAATGTATCAGGATTTGAAACAGAGATTTTGGTGGACAAAAATGAAGATTGAGATTGCCCGATATGTAGCCGAGTGTGACACTTGTCAGCGAGTAAAAGCCGTGGCACATGAAAGCTGCAGGGCAATTGCATCCTTTGCCTGTCCCTTCTTGGAAGTGGGAAGAAATCACTATGGATTTTATTGTTAGGTTACCTCGAATAAACAAAAGGACTCAACTCCATCCGGGTTATAGTTGATCGACTTACCAAGATAGCTCATTTCTCGCCAAGTAAAAAGATGGATATAAAGCAAAAGATTATGCTAAGCTATATGTCCATCGAATTTTCGGTCTACATGGAGCCCCTAAGCATATTGTAACAGATAGAGGTTCTTTGTTTATGTCCAAATTTCGAAACAGATGCAAAAGTCACTTGGTACCAAATTAAATCATAGTTCGGGTTATCATCCCGGCACGGCGAGACAGACGGAAAGAGTGAATCAGATTTTTAGAAGATATGTTGAGAGCGTATGTTCTCAATTATTGAGAAAAGTGGGATGATTTGTTTACCATTAGCGAGTTTGCCTACAATAACAGTTATAAAAAAGTATTCAAATGACACCGTTTGAAGCTCAGATGGTCGCAGATGTAGAACCCCACCGCATTGGTCGAACACGGAGAAAGATGGTTCTACTGGAGTAGACCTGGTAAATGAAGTCTGAAGAAAAGTGAGATTTGTGCGGAATAAATTAAAAGAGGCACAATCTCGACAAAAAGAGTTATGAGATAAAAGGCGTAGATTTTTGGAATTTGAAATAGGGGATTATGTGTACTTGAAAGTGTCGCCCATGAAAGGGGTGAATCGTTTTGGAGTTAAAGGTAAACTAGCACCTCGATATGTTGGTCCATTTCAAATCTTGGAAAAACAGGGACCGATTGCCTATCGACTTAGGTTGCGAGAAAAGGTTATCGCCAGTGCATGATGTCTTCCATGTATCTCGAGTTAAAGAAATGCTTACGAGTACCGGATCGAGTGGTTGATTTCAAAGACGTTACATTGGAACCAGATCGACTTACTCACGAATATCCTATCCGGATCCTAGATCAGAAAAGCTCGAGTCACCCGGCGAGAACTATCAAATGGTACAAGATCCAATGGAATCAACATTAAAACAGGACATGTCATCATGATCATTGCAAAGCATGCATGTTTAGCCCACCATGTCTTGCATTGAACTAAAATAAGTTTATTTTATGATTGGTTGCTTTGTCGGGCCGAAAAGACGTAAAAGGAATTAGATTAGGAAACTATTCCCCCAGCCGAAACCCTAACTTTCTAAACCTTAATTTGTCCCCTTTTATTTATTTCAAAATTTATCAAGATTTTGGGTATGGTTATTAAAGCAAAAAGGTAGATTTTTCAAAGTTGAACAAAGTTGGTATTTTGAGTTTTCAAAGTTTAGTTCAAAATTTTAAAGTAATTTTTAAATTTTATCAAAACCCTAATTGCCCCCCTTTTCAATATTTCAAAATCTAAGCATAATTTGAGAAAATTTCCAAAAGTTAGTTTGTAGATCTTGTTGAGAGGAACAAAAGTCATGTACAAAGTTTTTCAAGTTGTTACATGATTTTAAAAGTAATTTTGAATTCAAATTTCAAAATTTTGAACCGCATTTCAAAAAAGTCATATTTCTAGGCTGAATTTGAAAATGCTCCAATTGTGAAAATTGTAGATCTTAAAAAATTAAGGCAAGTTGCTTTTTGGAAATTTTTGAGTTTAGTTCAAATTTTGAGTAATTTTGAAAATTTGAAGTTAGGGTTTCTCGGCCTCTGATAACCCGGCCACTCTCTCCACGCCACCGCCGGCGTAACGTTCGCGCCGCCGTCCACCGTCGTTCTCTCTCGAATGGCCACCGGAGGTGTTCGCGACCTCCCAGCTACCTCCCTGTCCCCTTTGCCTATAAACAGGCCGGCGTCGCCGTTTTCCTCTCTCGAAACCGCCGCCGAATCGCCCCGCCCGCCGCCGCCGTTCGTCGCCGACGAGCCATCTTTCACCCAACCATCTACTCCAGCAGCTCCGCAACTTCCTAACCTCCTCTGGAACCCGGTCGCAACCCGGCGCCGCGGCCGCCGCCCGCGATCCCTTCTTCCTCGTTGCCGCGGCCGCTTCGCGCCGCTGGCCGCCGCCGTCATCCCTTGCTCCGGTGAGCTTTTGCTTGCTTTACTCTTACGTTTTCCCTTCCTTGTGAAGATGGATTCGTGATCGACTTCGCCCATGTCCCGGCCCGTGACCCAAAGACGCCCGAACGCCGAGCCCGAGCCGCCGCCGCCGTCGCCGTCGTCGTCGGCGACCTAGCTCCGCCAGCGTCTCCCGTCCAAACCAAGTCGCGCCCCAGGTTCTGGTGAGTCCCCTGGCCGCCTTCTCCTCTCCGTTTTCCCTTTTGCCCATCACCGGGGCGCGAACACGGCGCGCCGCCACGCAGCGGTGAGCACCGCTAGCGTCGCCCGTGGCAGCGTGCCCGGCGGCACGTGAACAGTGCCCGGAAGCCGAGCATAGCTGCAGGCCGCCCAACACTGTTCCATCGGGCGTTTTGTCACTATTCACCGTAGATCAGCCCATCATGAGCAGTATTGGACCATGAACAGTCTTTGGGCCATGCACAATAACGGGCCAAATTCAACCCAGAACCTTTTTCCATTCATAAAATGTTTTATTCATTTTCATTTATTTGAATAGTGTGCGATTTTCCAAATTTTGTACAAATTCAAATACTAGCTTAAAAATTCTGAAAATTTTTGTGTAGCCTTCCCATGGGTATGTCTATCTATGAAAAATATGAAACTTGAATTTTGAATAGTTTGGGCATGATTTAAAAATACAAATTTTAATTAAAAAATGCATCTTCCTTGATTTTTAATAATTATTTTATTTATCCAAAAATCATGAAAATTATTTTAGTACTGTTTTATGACATGACCTACCTGTACAAAATTTTTAAGCTTGTTTTGAGAAAGTTAAAAAAAATTATTATTTTATGCTCTATTATTTCATGTGTTAAATATTTTGTTTAATGTCTTATAACCTAGGGTTTTGGGTGAATTTTGGGTTGTTTTGTGAACCCTACACCACACCACTGTCAGATGGTCCTTGAGAACTCCTTAGGCAATGGTGATATATCTCGTAGAGTAGTTCAACAAGTTGGTTTTGTTGAATTGCAACTTTATCGTGAAGGAAAGTTGTACTCAAGTGTTTATCTTTTCATGCATCCTCGCGCATCATGTTTATATACATGGCATCATGTAAAGCATATGTTATTCTTTCGTATAGTGAACGAAGGTGATCGTGAAGTTGTTGATCAAGTCTCCGAAGAGGGCTATTACGTTGACCCGAGTTCTCGAAATATCCGCGATCCGTCGTCCGAAGTCGGGATATTTCGTCAATCAAGGCAAGCCCCGGTTCATTTAAACCTTCCTTGTGTTTTTTACAAAGCTTTATATCACATTTGCTTTATGTTTTGCATTAGGTGATAGGAATTGAGTGACAACCTAATTGATGCATTATCCATCCTTGATTATTGCGATATCTACCTTGATAACTTTGTTTTGATAAAATGCTAGAACGCTTAGCCTTGCTATACTAGTTAGACTTTTGAGTCAAAATGTGACAAGTCCCTTATGATAGCCCGAATGGGCGCTTAATGAGAAAGGATGCTATATGATGGAACCATCTTTGGGATATGGTGTTTAAATTGAGACCGGTCGGGTAATTTGCATTGAGAATGGAGTCTCGGTGTAGTATTTCCGGCTTGTCGATTAAGGACCGGCGTGTAGGCCTCGGTAACCGAGACTATGGAACGCAATCGCGTCGAGGTCTTGAACCAATGGCACGCCTCTGTGCGGGCGTCGCCCGGAGACGGTCGAAACTAGTTCCGGACACATACTCCCGGTAAGCCCGATCTTGGGGGTGTCAAATCGAAACGCATAACCGTGTAATCGGGAGTGGAGAGATGGCGGGAGTACATGTTACCCTCGTGGGTTAAAGTCCCGGATTGGAGGTGTACGGTATTCTCGGGTGGCGTGGGGACGCGGTTCCGTTTTGAGTATCCAAGAAAGGGTTGATATATGCAAGCTTAAGTGCTACATATGTCGTGGTGGAAAGAACTCCCCACTGGGTTAATCGATTTCGAAAATCGCCCGTGCTTCTCGGATATGGAGACTCGGTTTCCGACTTATATCGTAGATTAATTATGGAACAAGGTGAAGAGATGGAATAAGTGATGGAACTTCTACAAGTGTATGCTATAGTATAAGATCACCTAGAGTAGGTGAGGAATTAAATTGGGTTAAAATGTTGAAAGTAAGGATTCACTACTAGTAAGCTTTTCTGCAAAAAGAGTCCTTGTTTCTTGCTAAAAGCCTTACCTTGAATCCTATTAGACCAGCATTCCCGAGTCTTCTCCTATTTTCTTTAGTCGGGTAAGTCTTGTTGAGTACTCCCGTACTCAGGGTTTGTTAACCCATGTTGCAGGACCAAGTAGTCATGTCCAGACTGGACCTTGTTGTATGATGATCCATCAAGACGAGAGTGACGATGAGTGAGAAGAGAGACCCGTGGGGCGTGGTGCGTGAGTGTAATATATGTAATAAACTTTCTACTACTCCTACTTATAGGTTGTAAAACTTGTTTTAAATAAATGATTGTAAAATTATTGTAATAAATAAGTCTTCCGTTGTTTACTCTGATTATGTATGAAAATTGTTGTAATACTGCAATGACCTTGTAACGGATCCCTGGTTGGAATAGTTAATAGTACTTTTCGGGTTACGGGTGCACATATGTGACTATTAAAGGTTGTTGAACCGATAATTAGTACATGTGGGCCCTTTAATTTGGAAGGTTACATTACGATAGCGGCAACAACAAGAAAGGCATAGAGCAATCGGAGGAGCAATAGGCGCAGAGAATAGAAGAAAAGAGATGCATGCCGAAAGCGGATGAGGCGCCAAGAAGAAAAGGAAAGGAAAGGCCACACCTATTCTAGAGCCACGGTCACCATGCATGCTGATCAGACGAGTGGCTAGAAGGAGACGTTGATCTGCTGTGCGGCAAAGAGGAAAGAAGAGCTGGTCTTGGCCTTAGATTCAGGATCATTTAGCCCCTAGCTGTCTCGGCCAAATGGCCTATATATCTTTGTAATCGGGATGTTGAGAATTAAGCAATGAATTATTAAACCAATCTCTCTCTCCTAATGTCTCCCAAGCGCCTAGGGCTACTACCCTAGAATCAAGCCTGCGATAGAGGGGTATAACCTTGCCGGAGAAGACACAGATCAAGGCCATGAAAAACATAGCCTAGGTCTAGTTATCTCATGGACCCAATGTCCATGCATGAGTCATCAGTTATGGTAGCCTTGATATTGGTGGTTGGCAAGATTGAGACTGAAATTACGTTATAACCAAGATATATAATGTTAGAAAATTAACTAGAAAACCAACATGTTAACTGATCAGGATGGGATCTATAACGTTACTCTTGGAATGATGTACCGCATTGGATTCTAGGAGCAGCGAGAAGTACATCTGTACCCATGGTGGGGCAGCGCTCTTCTAGATGGAGGGTAGATCATTTTGCTGCCCTTACCCATGGTGGGGCAGCGCTCTTCTAGATGGAGGGTAGATCATTTTGCTACCCTTAGATGGATGGCTCTTGTGCCATAGAATACATGACTAGAGCACCCAATTATTTTTGTGTGGGTTGCATCAAACTAATCATTCTTGAATACATGTGCATATCATCTGCTCCATTCTTGTGTGGTTGCAACAATGTGATAATTCTTAAACAACTTATAAGTTTGGGTCAACTTACCATCAGAGTATGACAAGGAACACATATGTCACCATGGATAAGCTACTCTCTCTGTAGCTTTTTTTTATTTATATTTTTAGATTAATTGTAATTCTTTTATATTCTCTAGCTTATACACGTGGCTCTCGTACAACCCAAAGGTACTCAAACAAGATGTTCATAGATTAGCCAAACAAGCTAGATAATTTGCTTCTCAATCTTGTACTGTGTCAAGAAAAATAGTGTATGTGTATGTATTATGATTTGAGTGAAAATAGTGTATGTGTATGTATTATGATTTGAGTGTTCGAAAACACATATTAGAAGGACTTTAGACCGTAACAACGCACGGTCACTTATCAACTAGTAAAAAGGAAAAAAGAGCAGAGTGTCACATACCTTCTAATCTACTGGTTAGTGGACCGGATGAAGAAGTGGGTTGGGATAGTTGTAGGCTGCTGGGCTGGACTTTGGCTCGGTTAGCTAAGGAGTCCAGCTATGAGGCGCAGTACAACAAGGACAGGAATACCGTCAAGGAAGGCGTCGAAGGACCAGAACCCGAACCATGAACCGGCGGGCTGCGGCTCGAGGCTACCTTTGCTCGATCTTCTTCCTTCCAAAACTTGTATCTAGTCTATCTAGATCATTCTAGTAGGTTCTAGACACTTCCATTGTTGCATCTGTACTTGTGTTTGTTGGATCGGATTAGTAGGACGGTGACACAGAGGCAATAGGTAATTGCGACCATTTACAAGGTAGAGAGATATCATCCTGGTGGAATCCACAAAAGAGGCAACTACGATAGCAGATCCACATGGACAACGCCTGCCAGACACTCTTCAATTTGCATAATACACAACTATGGAAGTGCGGGAGCAGCCCCTGCCATTACTAAATTCCTTTGTCTAGCTAAATACATGGCACAGGGTACATGACATGCATGGACGGTTTTGGGAGGGAGCAGAAAATGCCACTGTCATCACCGACAACCGATCGTAGACGGTTAGGATCCTGATCTTGGTGGTCGACTGGTCGTGACAAGTACCAATCCGGCCAGACGTTCTGATTTTCAGTATATATACTGTTGATTCTGATCTGGTGGTGAATGCCGGAGTTTGTACAGTATCGCGTCTGCTAGTACACCAGCACGTACGTACGCCTTCATCGATCAGTCATGGACGACGCCGCCGGACGACGCGCAAAGAAAGTGGAGGCGGCGGGGCTGATGGCGCTGGGGTCTTCGGTGTTCGTGCACGCGGACGCCGTTGACGTGGCCCTGATGGTGCTAGGCCTGGTCGGTGCCATAGGCGACGGCATGGCCACGCCCCTGCGTCAGCTCGTCGCCATCCGCATCGCCAACGACCTCGGCAGCGGCCCCGATCACCTCCAGTCGTTCACCTCCAAGATCAACGCGGTAGGCCGTAGGCCGTAGGCGTTCACTTCAATCTCGTGTCATCGTCCCTGACGTCAATGAACTCACACATGTATTAATCCTTAGCATTTCTCAATCCTTATTACAGAACGTGATCACAATCGTCTACCTTGCGTGCGCCTCCGGGATCATGGCGTTCCTAGGTATGGTCTGTCCGTGAGCACAGCTCTGCTGCACAATATATGCAACGTGTCATCACTTCATTCGTCGCGCGCGTCTGATACGGTTGTACCATACGCGCAGAGGGCTACTGCTGGGCACGGACGGCGGAGCGGCAGGCGTCGAGGATGCGGGCGCGGTACCTGCAGGCGGTGCTCCGGCAGGACGTGGAGTTCTTCGACCTCAAGCCGGGCTCCACCTCGGAGGTGGTCACCAGCGTGTCCAACGACAGCCTCGTCGTGCAGGACGCGCTGAGCGACAAGGTGCCCAACTTCGCCATGTACGTCACCATGTTCGTCGGCAGCTACGCCGTGGGCTTCGCGCTGCTGTGGCGGCTCACGCTCGTGACGCTGCCGTCCGCGCTCCTCCTCATCATCCCGGGCGCCTCCTACGGCCGCGCGCTCACGGGCCTCGCGCGGAGGATCAGGGAGCAGTACGCGCTCCCGGGAGCCGTCGCCGAGCAGGCCGTCTCGTCGGTGCGCACCGTCTACGCCTTCGTCGCCGAGAAGACCACCATGGACCGCTTCTCCGCCGCGCTCGAGGAGTCGGCGCGCCTCGGCCTCAGGCAGGGGCTCGCCAAGGGCATCGCGCTCGGCACCAACGGCATCACCTTCGCCATCTACGCCTTCAACATCTGGTACGGCGGCCGCCTCGTCATGTACCACGGCTACCCGGGAGGCACCGTCTTCGTCCTCTGCTCCCTTCTCGTCTTCGGCGGCCTGTCGCTGGGGTCGGCACTGTCGAACGTCAAGTACTTCTCGGAGGCGACCGCGGCAGCGGATAGGATCCTTGAAATGATACAGCGGGTGCCCAAGATTGACTCCGAGAGTGGCGCCGGCGAGGAGCTGGCCAAAGTCGCCGGTGAGGTGGAGTTCAAGAACGTCGACTTCTGCTACCCGTCGCGGCCAGAGAGCCCTGTCTTGGCCAACTTCAGCCTGCGGGTGCCGGCTGGGCACACGGTGGCGCTCGTCGGCCCCAGTGGGTCTGGAAAGTCGACGGCGATCGCGCTGCTGGAGCGGTTCTACGACCCGTCGGCCGGGGAGGTGGCGCTGGACGGCGTGGACATCCGCCGGCTCCGGCTCAAGCGGCTGCGCGCGCAGATGGGGCTCGTCAGCCAGGAGCCCGCCATGTTCGCCATATCGGTGAGGGAGAACATTCTGTTCGGCGAGGAGGATGCTACAGACGAGGAGGTCGTCGCCGCAGCAATGGCGGCCAACGCCCACAGCTTCATATCACAGCTGCCGCAGGGCTACGATACGCAGGTAATTAACCTGTATGATGATAGCTTTCTGAACTTGCATTAATAATCTCCAGACATTAATGATCTTGTATAATACTGATCTTGTGTAAAATGAAAATGAAAACGAAAGCAGGTTGGTGAACGTGGTGCACTGATGTCTGGAGGGCAGAAGCAGAGGATTGCCATTGCCAGAGCAATCCTGAGGTCACCCAAGATTTTGCTCCTTGACGAAGCAACAAGCGCAATGGACACCGAGTCTGAGCGCGTCGTGCAGGAGGCGCTCGACGCGGCCTCCGTAGGCCGGACTACCATCCTTGTTGCACATCGTCTCTCCACCGTCCGAAATGCCGACAGCATAGCTGTCGTGCAATCCGGCACAGTCCAGGAGCTGGGCTCCCACACTGAGCTTATTGCCAAGAATGGCATGTACTCATCTCTTGTCTATCTTCAGCAGCAGAATAAAGATTCAGGTGAGGGCACCGAGGTTGCAGGTGGTGCATCTCCTAGTGCAGAGCAATGCAGCAGCAACAATAGCAAGATGGTCTCTTCAGCTAGCTGCAGGTCAAGTTCAGCATGCCCCATTATTGGTGATGTAAGAGATGGTGAGAACGCTGATGAGAAGCCAAAGCCTCCTGTGCCATCCTTGCAAAGGTTGCTTCTCCTCAATGCACCAGAGTGGAAGCTTGCACTGGTGGGCGGCTTATGTGCAGTCCTATCTGGGGCAATCCAGCCTATTTTTGCATATTTCATGGGGTGCACATTCTCCATCTACTACTCGACAGATCATGAGGATATCAAGAACAAAACAAGGATGTATGCTTTCATCTTCCTCGCTCTCGTTGCGCTGTCATTCATGCTCAACATCGGACAGCATTATAGCTTTGCTGCCATGGGGAATGCCTGACCAAGAGGATCAGGAAGTTTAATGCTTGCAAAAATCCTCACTTTTGAGATTGGATGGTTTGACCACGACGACAACTCCACTGGCAATATATGCTCCCAGCTCGCAAAGGATGCCAACATTGTAAGTTCTGTACTCAGTTGTACTATATATAGCTTATGATCATGCTTGGAAAAGTATAGTCATACATACATGAATGTATATTTGTGTTGCGAGGTAAAGGTCACCTGGTGGGCGACCGAATGGCCTGGTTGATCCGGACGGCTTCCATGGCGGCCATTGCTTTTACCGTGGGTCTTGTCATTTCTTGGCGGTTGGCCCTTGTCATGATAGCACTGCAGCCGTTTATCATTGCTTGCTCCTATGCTCGCAGTGTGTCTTGCTGAAGAACATGTCCTTGAAGTCGTCTGAGGCCAAGTCCGAAACTAGCAAGCTAGCTGCCGACGCTGTCTCCAACCTCCGCACCATCACCGCCTTCTCATCTCGGGCCGCATCCTACGCCTCTTTGGCCAGCGCAGGATGGACCGCACAAGGAGAGCATCCGGCGTCGTGGTTCACGCAGGTCTAGGGCTGGGCGCCTCGTGAGCCTCACCATATTCTCATGGGCACTCACCTCGGGTACGTGATGGCAAGCTCATGGCCGAGCGGCTCATTGCTCTGGAGGCAGTCTTCCAAACCAGCATGATTCTAGTCCGCGACAGGGCGTGTGATAGCAGATGCATGTAGCATGACAACAGATATCGCCAAAGGCGCCGAAGCGGTCTCTTCGGTGTTCGCTATTCTTGACCGCCAAACGAAGATCGACCCCGACAATCCTAAGGGGTACAAGCCAGAGAAACTCATTGGAGAGGTGGAAGTTGTAGGAGTTGATTTCGCGATATCCATCCAGGCCAGAGGTGATCATCTTCAGAGGATTCTCATTGACCATGATGGCAGGCAAATCAACAGCCCTTTGTCGGGCAAAGTGGATCCGCAAGTCAACCATCATCGGGCTTATAGAGAGGTTCTACGACCCACTCAAGGGTGTGGTGAACATAGATGGTAGAGACATCAAAGCATACAATCTCCGAGCCCCTGCGCCCGACACATTGGTCTCGTCAGTCAAGAGCCAACCTTGTTTGCAGGCACTATAAAGGAGAACATAATGCTGGAGGCGGAGATGGCGAGTGAGGCAGAGGTCGAGGAGGCGGCAAGGTCCGCCAATGCACACGACTTCATCAGCAACCTCAAGGATGGGTACGACACACGGTGTGGAGACCGGGGCGTCCAACTATCAGGAGGGCAGAAGCAGCGCATCGCCATCGCCCGCGCCATTCTCAAGAACACAGCCATCCTGCTGCTAGATGAAGCTACAAGCGCACTGGACAGCCAGTCCGAGAAGGCGGTGCAGGAGGCACTAGACAGGGTGATGGTTGGCCGGACCAGCGTTGTCGTGGCGCACAGGCTCAGCACTATCCAGAGCTGTGACATGATAGCTGTGCTTGATAGGGGAGTCATCGTGGAGAAGGGCACGCATGCGTCCCTAATGGCCAAAGGTCGCTCTGGGACCTACTTTGGCTTGGTCACTTTGCAGCAGGGAGGCAAGCATCACTGAGATATATAGATGTTTGGATTCTGCCTGCAACTGCAAGAAAGAAGTCTGCTAAATACAGAGCAGTAGCCGACCTTCCTAGGGTGCCTGGATGGGCAATATTCAGAGCTAGAACCTGGCATCTGCTCGTACTATGTACTACTACTAATTAACGTCCTTAAGAGTTGATGAAGTGGCAGCTATGTAATAATCCAGTCTCTGATTGCAAGTTTATCGTATCTTCCAATTGACTATAACTTCCATGGGAACTAGTAGTAGGACAATGAGTGAGTTTCATATAAGTATACTACATCCCAAATTGACTTCACTGAAGATTGAGTATTGTTTATAAATGATTAGCCTTGTGATGATTACAATATTGAGCAGATTACTTAATTGGCTAAGATTGACACCTTCGACACACAGTAACCAACGCTGCAATTTCCACTTGGGAAAAACAACAAACAGGTGAGGAGCATGGTGTGACCTCCCTCACTCACCTTGAGCTGGACGCGTCGGCCCTTGACTCTTGAGGCACACCAGTGACACCACCGGCGGCGCGACGAACTGAAGCTCATCCTCAGGCCGGAACACACCGGGTAATCTCTGCGCGGCGGCGCGGGGCCAGATCGCTCGACCGCCCTGCATACACTGTTCCTCTCATAGTATGTTTAATTTATTCCATCATTTTGAAAGGTCGATCGCCCTTTGCTTACCGACGCTGGATTGGCGGTTGACTCACTGGCAGTGGCACCGACGTGTTGACTATGCGACGCCGACGCTGGCCTTGGGAACTCAGATGCCGCGCGAAACACGAGGCTGCCCGGATCCCCGGCACTCTCCATCTCGCGGCATCATCGCCGATCCCGGGGAAGAATTGAAGATTGCGGTGCTTCGAACTTCCCTGGCTTCAGGCAGGTTTGTTAATTGCCAGCTGCTAGTCCACGCCGCACGTGCCGTGCAGGAGTGAAAAGGAAAAAGCCGGTGGGAGATGGCCTCGTTCTCGTCTGACTTGGCCCTTTTCGTGCATTGGCTCTTTTCGTCTAAGCCACCCCACAGGCCACAGATCGCCAGAGTACTCGGCTTGCGAATTTTAAGGATTTAGGTGGCTCTAATCTTATTGTGCGTGCGTGCACTCAACTTGTTAGCAAAAGGAAGTTGTTTAGGATAGTGATATGGTGTCCAAAACACAACTTTTAACTACTCATTTTTTATAAAAAAATATTTATTAGAAAGTCATATATGTATATTTCAATGAAAGTAATTTTTAAGACAAATCTATTGATATGATTTTCACATTTCAAATTCAACGACTTAAAAATTGTCAATGATTTATATTTCCAATGTTGACTCATACCTTGTCCAAAACGACTTTTTTTTTTCATATAAAGAGGGATTATGTATAAGTTTTCAAACTTCTAAATATGTACACATCCATCTAATCCAACAACCATGGATTATAATTCTTTTCCTCTATTTCTGAACTAGAGGAGATCCATAGATTGCTCGACCCCCATTCTTAACCGCTTTCATAATACAGCTTCCAAATGGGAAATGGGACCATTGTCAGGCGGCTGGGTGGGACCTTTCATAAGCCTACTCAATCAATTATGTACGTTTAGCTCATAACAAATTTATATTGTGATTTTCATCTCAGTTCCTTAGATCTATATAAATACAAAATCTCGAATGGTTATCGGGAATAGGCATGAGTTTGGCCTCTTGGAGAAGCAATTTTCAAGCAAAATTAAAAAGAAGTGTCGTTAATTTTATACATGCATTGCTAGTATCTAAATCACGGTTTTTTTTTTATTACCCTTAATGCTTAACATATTTCCATTACTTTTGATTGGGAACTCGTTTTGTTTTAATAAAATTCCCTATAATATACTTATGCAGTGTCTTAGAGCATCAAAAGACCTTTTTTCTCTAAAAACTAGGTGTGATGTTTGACATCAGTTATGGTGAGCGATGGGGGCGCAATATAATTTCATATAAGGATGGACAACTACAATGGCGAAAGTGGTGGCTTCGAGGGTTGTCTAGGGTTTGGGAGGCTGATTATGGTGGTAGGTGCATATGTTGCCATGAAGGGAGACACATGATGAACAAATACATGAGGTGGGGTGCTATTGCCCTTGGTAGGGGACTAATATGTAGTACCCCAAAAAAATGGCAGATGCAAATTTAGTAGAAGAGCCACAATTAAGGGTAACTATAAGTATAATGAAGGATTAGGAAAGGGAAGCACCAAGAGAGAGATAACGATGTGTCGTGAGGGAGAAAGAATAACTCTAACTCTCAAGATTGAAAAGTAATAACTAAACAAAAACCAGTTTTTAGGATTACAAGATATTATTATTCTCATTCACAAATTTTGAAGCAGTGAATCTACATATGCAATACTCCCATTGTACTCGTAAAGGAAGTCATTTTAGAACAACATTGTCTCCGAAACACAAGTTTGACCTCTTGTTATTATAAAAATATTTATAGAAAAGTGATATATGTATGCTTTTACACATTTCCAATATGGGACGCCGAAATCCTCGGGCGATTTCAGGCGACGCCTCACAATGCCCACACCTTTTCTCTCTCCCCAGCGCGCCGCAGGTCCCACCATGCCCAATGAGCTGCTCGGCAGCCATGGCGGATCCGACCCACTGCGCCTCGTGCTCCCCACCCCGCTCGAAGCTCCTCCCCACCTACGCCCGGCGTGGCAACATGAAGGCTTCAGACCGCCATTGTCGGCGACATCCATTGTAGGATTCAGATTTGAGATCCGCGTAAGAAAACAACTTGATGAAGAAGAAGACACGTGGGGCGTTGGATCAGAGATGAATAATTAGTCGCATGAAGGAAAGCTTAATTTCAGGCGCCTAAGCATTAGCGAATCCCATATTTTATGAAAATATTTTTCAAAACAAATATATTCAAATAATCTTTGTATTTATAAACTTAATAACTTAAAAGTTATTGATAATTTATATTCTTAATGTTTAACCTAGGCCACGTTTAGTTGGCTAAAGTTTTGCAAAAGTTTTTGCAAATTTTTAGACTCTCTCCATCACATCACATTAAATACACCAAAAGACATATGTTTGGAGTATTAAATATACAAAAAAAAATAACTAATTACCACAGTTTAGATGTACATTGCGAGGCGATTCTTTTTTGAGCCTAGTTACTCCATGGTTGGATAATATTTACCACTAACAAACTAAAGCGTGCTACAAAGATGCTACGAGGAGTTCGGAACAGTGCATTTGGCAAAACTTTAGCCAACTAAACGAGGCCTACTTCCCAAACAACTTCCCTTTATAAGTCGGGTCTAGACTATAGAGGGAGAGTACAATAGTACTCCTAGTCTATACCTACTAATAAAGAGAGAAAATTTCTTGACCACTTTTTTGGGTGCGCCATCGCACAAACCTGTCGCCTAAAGAATCACGCGGCTCTCCGTATTGTGCACGGGACTCCTCTCCAGATTGTCTTTGGAACTCCACTCGATGGTGTAGTTCCGCATCAAGGCGTCCTGCCTTCCATACCGAGTCCGACCCATGTATGCTTGCACGCTCGGGCCGCCTCCCCTCTACATATCTTTCAACCCCTGTTACAGAAAACAGAAAATAGGAGAGGGGAGCCCGCGTGCGTGGACGCGCGAGGTCCACGGGTGATGGCAGCAGGCCTATCAGCGCCCCACGGCTCGTCGATCCGGGCGGTGGCTGCGGCGATCACCTCAGCTTCTGAAGGCAAGGGCCAAGGACGCTGTGCTGCGGGCACGGCGAGCTTGCTGCGCGGCGTCGTGCGTGGTGGTGCGCCCTACACTTGCTCGGCGTTCCTAGCTTGACGTCATGTCTATGCAACATACATTCGTTTTCTATTGAAAAAGTAAATAAGAATACTTTACAAATACACATCCAAGGGTGTCTTAGGCTCCCAACACCAATTACCTTATTATCTTATTTTACACATATATCGGATGGTCAAAATAAATACAATTAAATACTAAAAAAATATCTGTGAGAGCCTATACCAACCACTATAAAAAGAGCTCATTTCAAATTCTTAGCACTTCTATATAATAAACAAATATTCCAATGCTAAGTTTTTCTTTGCAATTTTTATGTTAATTTGGAATACTAAGGAAATAATCTTAAATTTGGATAAAAATCCAATTAAATATAACAAAATAAGCAAGTCATTTTTGTTGAGTGAGCATTGCGTGATGCAGATTCGCGACAACGCACGGACACCTTTTTTGTAGTAAATAAAAAATAAAAAATCTGATGGTCTCCTGCTGCCTGCAGTCTGCTCAGCCTCAGCGTGCGCGTGTTCGTCAAAAACCTCGGGCTTCCCCTTCCTTGCATGCAGCAGTACCCCCCTCCCTTTCCCTTCCGTCGCACTAGCACTCCTCCAAAACAGAGAGACGACCGACCACCGCTACGCGCCGGTCGGCCATTCCACCCGGCAATGGCCTCCGCCGCCGGCGCTGCGTCCACCGTCATCACCCTCCTCATCCTCCTACCCCTCGCCGCCGCCTCCGACTCCGACCACAAGGTACTTGACGGCTTGCGCCCCCATCTCCCAGTCTCGCTCCGTCGAAACGAGCGGTCGGAAAACCAGCTCCTCCCTGGTGTCGTGCTTCCCAGCGGCAGCGGCAGCGGTTGGCTCAGCTCGCGCGCCGCTAGATCCGTGCTCAGTTGGGGGTCAGATCTGCGTGGCGCTGACCCGGGCGAGCGGGATCTCTGTGTAGTGCGCGCCGGATCGAGCTGTCGGGCGGTTGTTAGATCTTACCTGTATTAGTAGCCGATTGCGGCTAGGAGGGAAATGGGTGGGGAGAAACAGCAGTGTGGAGGCATTCAGGGCATTTTGTTGATTAGTAATAGTAATCTTCTAACGTTAGACTGATCCAAGTGCATCTTCTATGTCTAATTTTTCTTTGTTGCATTCAGTTCAGGTACGTATTGCTTCTGATATAATGTAGTCTAGCTGGTCTGCAATGCCTTGCTTCTGTCTATACATTGTGTAATTTTGTGCCGAGCGCTAGACACAGGATTTTTTTTAACGTTTTGCCAACAAGTTGTCTAGCCTTTCTCATCCTTACGGTTGCTTTCTGCTGCTGTTTGTTCATTTTTAGTACCAAGCAGAGGAGCCTGTGACGCTCTGGGTGAACAAGGTTGGTCCGTACAACAATCCCCAGGAGACATACAACTACTACAGCCTCCCATTTTGCCATGCGGCAGAAAACCATGTGCATAAGTGGGGAGGACTTGGGGAGGTCCTTGGTGGGAATGAACTCATTGACAGCCAGATCGACATAAAGTTCAGAAGTAAGTGATCTTTGCTTTTGTCCTGCTTCAGTACTTCAACATTGAAGGGGCAAGGTAGATGCGATGAGGACGATGACTAAAATTGGTCATGCTTTGTCTCAGAGAATGTTGATAAGGCCACAATTTGTTAAATTTCGACCTAGATCTTGTCAAGGCTAAGCAGTTGTCAGATGCGATTGAGAACTCATATTGGTTTGAATTTTTCATTGGTGAGTTATCTGTTTCCTTTTTCGATTAACTTCGTGTGCCTGATCGCCATTTTAGTAATAACTAAATCTGTATGCACTATACAGTATACACTTGATGTACTGACTTATGATTTCCTTTTCTGGATACGCTGCCCCCTGTTATTGTGCTACAATCAAGATGATTTGCCTTTTGTGGGGTATGTATGTACTCCTTACTCTTTTCTTTATGTGCTCTCTGGCAGAACTTCTCTATGCTTACATTTTTCAAATCTTCAGGTTTTGTTGGAGAGGCAGACAGAAATAATGATAACAAATATTTCCTATTCACCCACAAGAATATTCTCATCAGATACAATGGCAATCAGGTTTGTGTATCACGAGCTTATATCACCTCACATAGCCATTAATATAGCTTATCATCCCTGTTACTTCCGTTCCATGCAGATTATCCATGTTAATCTTACACAAGAAAGCCCAAAGCTTATTGATGTGAACAAGGCTTTGGACATGACATATTCTGTCAAATGGGAACCCACAAACATAACATTTGCTCACCGCTTTGATGTGTACCTTGACTATCCTTTCTTTGAACACCAGGTAATATAGGTACATATTTTTACAATTAAGGAAATCTTTTCACGCTCCTCGTAATTACAATACCAAACTCATAATTCCTTCCTGTTAACTGTGTCCTACATGTTTGAAAAGAGCCTGAAACACATCTGAATTTCTAGTTATTTCTTTTAACTGCAGATTCACTGGTTCTCAATTTTCAATTCTTTCATGATGGTTATCTTTCTCACTGGACTGGTGTCAATGATACTGATGCGAACTCTAAGAAATGATTATGCAAAAGTATGCCCGTGATGATGATGATATTGAAACTCTGGTGAGTTTCTACATAGATGATATTTACATAGTGTTATCCCAGTAGTGTTTTAGTGTTTATGCAGGTTCTAATTTGTATTTTTTTAATTTTCGTACCCTTTGCTGATATACGTTAGCCTGTATTAGGAATCGAGATGTCAATGAAGAATCTGGATGGAAGCTTGTACATGGTGATGTTTTCCCGCCTCCTTGCAATCTAGTTCTTCTTTTTCAGCTCTTGTTGGTATTGGTACACAGTTGGCAGCACTTATTCTACTAGTGATTTTGTTGGCAATAATTGGAATGCTGTACATTGGGTATGTGAATTTATTATGTTGCTTCATGAAACATCATTCTCTTTACAAGCCACTTGTAGTAATTATTAAAACCTGCATTTTAATGAAGCTGCCTGACTAGATCTTGTTTTTTGATACTTTGCATGCCAAAGTCATATACATTTGATATTATAAACATAAAACATACATTTCTTTTCTTGAAAGTAGTACTTTTTAACACTATTGTTTGTGTTGCCTCATCCTAATGATGTAATGTTTGAAGACAGTGCATCAAGAAACATTTGATTCTTGGAGTTTATGTGTATGTAGCAATCACAAGCAACTGCAAAAGAAAAAGCATTCTAATTCTACTTTGTTTTCTTGAAGAATAACTGTACTTTTGTTATGCTACGAAAACTGTCGCTCACTATGGGTACTTATTCTGCCAGGCGAGGAGCTATTGTCACAACATTCATTGTTTGCTATGCTCTTACTTCATTCATCTCTGGATATGTCAGTGGTGCACTATACTCACGGCATGGAGGTATGGGCTTATTTATCATGTAAAATTGAACTGTGTACCTATAGTTCTATATGGTGTTCACTTCTTTTAAATCCTTTTGGGGAGCAGGGAAAAACTGGATCAAGGCGATGGCCACGACAGCATCACTTTTCCCATTTATGTGCTTTGGAATTGGCCTAGTACTTAACACTATTGCTATTTTCTATGGTTCATTAGCTGCCATACCATTTGGTACGATGGTGGTTGTTTTCATCCTGTGGGCCTTCATCTCTTTCCCTCTTGCCCTTTTGGGAACTGTTGTTGGTAGAAACTGGAGTGGCGCCCCAAACAATCCCTGTAGGGTAAAGACTATTCCTCGACCTATTCCTGAGAAGAAATGGTACCTCACACCATCTGTCATTGCTCTTATGGGAGGACTGCTTCCTTTTGGTAGTATCTTTATTGAGATGTACTTTGTCTTCACATCCTTCTGGAACTATAAGGTATTGATGACAAGCCTTTTTTTTTTCTCCTTCCATCTCTAAACTTTATTACTAAGGAGACATTGGAGTTGACATTGATCTATCTTCCTTTTTGATTAACCACTGCAGGTCTACTATGTTTATGGTTTCATGTTGCTGGTCTTTCTAATCCTCATTATTGTCACCATATGTGTAACAATTGTCGGTACATATTTCTTGCTAAATGCGGAGAACTACCACTGGCAATGGACTTCATTCTTCTCTGCTGCTTCCACTGCTGTATATGTCTACCTCTACTCTATATACTATTACCACATGAAGACCAAGATGTCAGGATTCTTCCAGACAAGCTTCTACTTCGGCTACACTCTAATGTTCTGCCTAGGTTTAGGAACATTATGCGGTAAGCTCTTCTGCAATCTTGTGGTAAACAAACCATGGTATTGTTAGTCTAATACTGCTTGGTGCTTTTTTTCTAGGTGCCGCCGGATATCTTGGATCGACATTGTTTGTGAGGAGGATCTACAGGAACATAAAGTGTGACTAAGTGAAGATAATATCGCTCCGTTTTGGGTCATTGCAGAGAAACTGTATGCCAGAGCCTTATTTGATTGAGCGATCACTGATTCTACAACCAAGAAGCCAGGGCGTTGTGTGGAATCTGACCATTGTTTGGCGCTGAGCTCCATGTTTTCTATTCTTGTCCTTTTGTTTCTCTCCGATCTCTTCTGGACTTGGGCAGGCCACAAATTTTCATGTTCAATTAGTTAGTAGTGATTGTAGTTGTTGAGTAGTTCTGTAGCATATATACCACAATTGTTATCCTTGAACCCAATGATACCTTAGATTGATGGGTATAAACTGTAACATTTACATTACCTGATGTTTGACGATGAACACACACAGGTCCAAAAGAATCATGTTTGGTACTGGAGAGTCGAGATTTTTGAGAGGCAAAGTCATCAAAGAAAAAGGCTTGACATTACTGAAACGGAAAATCAGATCATAACTGTCTCAGATGATAAATCTCAAATTACTGTAGACATTGCTGAAATGGAACATTAGACCATAAATAAAAAATATATGTAAGCTTACTGGTATTCTGCCTCGAATGATTTTGTTATGTTTGGTCAATTTCCCCTGAACCTCAGGGTTGGCACTGTATACTGCCTCGAATAAGAAGCAAAATCGAATGGATTCTTGGCACAAATCCTAGCGCGCGCAGTGGGTACAATTGGTACGGGCAACAGGCAGCAGCAGCTTGTCCGCCCGTTTCCCATGCCCGCCCACCGCCGCCACCTCTGCTTCCTCAGCGCACTCGTTGGGCTCCGCTCTACCGGCGCTACCACCGCCGCCGCTGGCTTCTCCTCGGCCTCTAGCCGCGGGTGCCCACTCCACGCCGCGCTAGCGCGCCGCGGCGCCCCCGCCCCCGCGGCCGCCGCGCTCGCTCTCTTTTCCCGCATCCGTGCCGTGACCTTGCCAACACCCTACACCTTCTCCCTCCTGCTCGCCTCCCTCGCCGCTGCCTCCTCCTCCTCCCGCTCCCCCACGGCCTCCGCTGGCGTCTGCGATCGACTCGCTGCCGCGGGGCTTGCGCACGCGCAGGCGTTCAAGTGCGGCGCGCTCGCACACCCTGTCGTCACCAACTGTCTCCTCAAGCTCTACTGCGCGCTCGGCATGCTCCCCGACGCGCGCAGGGTGTTCGATACGAGCGGCGCCACTGCTCTGGACACTGTCTCCTGGAACACGATGGTGTCTGGGTACGGCAAGTGCGGCGACCTAGAGGCCGCGCGGGAGGTGTTCGTCAGAATGCCCGAGAGGAGCCTGGTTTCCTGGAGCGCAATGATTGACGCTTGCGTGCGTGCCGGGGAGTTCAGCGAGGCACTGAGGGTGTTTGATCAGATGATGGGAAATGGGTTCAGGCCAGACGCTGTGGTGCTGGTGAGCGTGCTCAAGGCTTGCGCACATCTGGGCGCTCTTGAGAGGGGACGGTGGATTCATAGCTTTCTCAAAGCAGAGGGGCTTGGGGGCAGGCCAGGGAATGTCATGCTTGAGACGGCACTTGTCGATATGTATTGCAAGTGCGGGTGCATGAAGGAGGCATGGTGGGTCTTTGATGGAGTTCGGAGCCCCGATGTGGTGTTGTGGAATGCAATGATTGGTGGGCTTGCAATGAATGGCCATGGTAAGCACGCACTTGAGTTGTTCAGAAGGATGCTTGATAAGGGGTTTGTGCCGAATGAGTCAACGTTTGTTGTTGTCTTGTGTGCGTGCACCCACACAGGTCGTGTGGATGAAGGGAAGGAAGTTTTCAGGTCCATGCGTGACCATGGCATTGAGCCACGGAGGGAGCACTATGGGTGCTTGGCTGATCTCCTTGGACGTGCAGGGCTCCTGGAAGAAGCCGAGGCTGTGTTACTGGACATGCCGATGGAGCCACATGCATCACAGTGGGGGGCTCTAATGTCATCATGCTTGATGCACAATAACGTTGGTGTGGGTGAACGTGTAGGAAAGAAACTTATTGAGCTTGAGCCAGATGATGGTGGACGTTATGTTGTTCTGTTCAATCTATATGCAGTCAATAGTCTATGGGAAGATGCAAAAGCTCTTCGTAAGATGATGGAAGAAAGGGGCGCCAAAAAGGAGACAGGTTTGAGCTTTATAGAGTGGAATGGTTTGGTCCATGAGTTCAGGTCAGGTGATACAAGACACCCTCAAACAAGGCTGATCTTTGCATTATTGGAAGATATGGAACAGAGATTACAACTGATTGGCTATGTCAAGGATACCAGTCAAGTGCTCATGGACATGGACGATGAGGAAGATAAGGGAAATACCCTTGTCGTACCACAGTGAGAGGCTTGCATTAGCATTTGGTATTCTAAACATTCCCCATGACGTGCCTATTCGAATTGTCAAGAATCTTCGAGTGTGCCGTGACTGCCATGTCCATGCCAAGCTTGTTTCCAAGCTCTACCAACGTGAGATCATTGTGCGTGACCGCCATCGCTTCCACTTGTTCCGTGGTGGGGTTTGCTCCTGCAATGACTTCTGGTGACAGTGCTACTGACTATTGGGTACGGCATAGTTACAGACATCATTTTGAAAACAGCAACTAGAAAGGATGGTCATGACACACATGACTGTTAAAACCATGTATTTGGAGGTTGAGAGATGAGAGGGAATGTGGTAAACTTTCTCTATCCATAATACTTTTCCTAATACCACATATCATGGATAGTGTTTTTGTTTACGTGAAACAATGAGCAGTTTTTGTTTACATGTAAATAAATGGCTTCAATTGTTGCCTTCTTTTTTTTCCTCTTTTTTTTTTATTTCTGACGGTTGTCTTATATGCTGCTGTATAATTTTCATTCATTTTGATTTATGAAGGTCACTACTGCACTTAGAAAAGATGGCCCACAACATCAATCTAATTCTTGGTATTGACTTCACAGAAATAAATTGATGGTTAGGTACCAGTTACTTGTGTTATCCCATTTCCTTTTACTTGGCTCTGTAACAACTTTACTTAAGGTCATCTTTTTTTTTTTTTTTTTGTCTCTCAAAGAAGTTGTGCTCTTCTGAATTCTGCAGGTAGGCACTCCTCTAGAAGAAAACTTACTGGCATCCTAAATTCATATGGGCAAGTTGGCACCTTTTGGTTATGATAATTTAATACAAATGTATTGGAATTGGCATTGGTAAGCATACAATCTTTTTACGCCATGTTGTTTGCATGAGTGAACAATCAGATGAGATGCTTGCAAAGAGAGGAAGAGGCACATCAGCGAGCCATGCCGGTTAGCAAACGGACGAGCTGCACCGGTGAGCGTGTAGGCTGAGATTGAGGGTGCAGAGCCTAGCCGCACTGGCAAGGAGCCAAGGAGGCACGGGCCGGCGTCACCGACAGTGTGCGTGGAGACAACGGAGTCGGATAGGGAGGAGCGACACGATTGGTGTTTGTTTTCATTTCTTGTGATAGCATTAAACGATTGGTGTGAAGATAATAACATGAGTCTACATGTCATCACCAATATCCATTCCACATCTATTGTTTGTAAAACAATTGCAGACCTGAATGATTTTATCGTGCCAAGAGCAAGAGTCTTTCTAAGATTTTGCCTGAGAAGCCATTTGAGTACAAGTTGTTTTCTGTATCTTTGTAGTCTCTAACAACTTCTCTGAATCTTTAGTGTACTGTAAGGAATCGTCATCACTCTTCATTATTGGCTAGTGAGAAATCCGGAACAGAGAATATCTATATTTGAAGATCTACTTAAACTGTGATCAAAATTAAAGGGACTGTTGAAGGGTATCTATCTATATTTTTATAAATCAGGAAGGATATAAAGAGTATCTTTTTTTTTTTGAGACCGGGGATATAGCCGTTTTTTCATTAAAGGAGAAAGAGAGTGGTCAATAGACCTACACATATTTGATACAAAAGGATTCGTAAGTAATCCAAGGATTACCAACGTAGTCCTTAACATAAACAAGAAGCAAGAAACATGAGGGTGGGGACCCTCCACCTAACAACCCCAAAGAATCGAGCCTAGTACAAAAATAAACCTCAACACCTTGGTAGCTATTAGTGATAGGAGCCAGAGATGACAACGGCGGCAAAGCATCCGCTAGAACTCCTCGGTGGCAAAGCATCCACCGGCACCATCTCGGCGGCAAAGCATCCGCCCGGTAAAACAACAGCGGCAAAGCATCCGCTCGGACTCCTCGGTGGCAAAGCATCCACCGGCACCACCACGGCGCAAAGCATCCGGCCGGGAACGACCGCGGACCTCGACGGCAAAAGCACGCCGGAAACACGACCACAAACTCAGAAAACTCCTCCGAGTCACTACGGGCCATCGCCCACGGGACCACGGGCGAGGAGGACTGGCCCCAGAGATACACCGGCGCCAAGCATCCGCCCAAACAAACCCCTCGGCGGCAAAGCATCCGCCGTAAAAGAACAGAGATCGACTCACGGCTACCACCAACACCAACTAGACATACCAAAGTGAGGAGGTGCATGAAGCGTAAAAGGCCCAAATAAGCAGATCCAAGGAGTCCACCCGGGAGAAACGGGCGGCGTGAGATTGGCAAAACAACGGAGACGAGCAAGGAGCATCAACGGAAGCCTTCGGGAAGGAAATGACATCCGCGGACGCCAACTTCGCTGTGAATAGCAACCCGGGACTTTCATCCCATGCTCGCTCCCGGCGGGATCCAACGACGAACTGAGGACGACGCCTCCAAGAAGGTGATGACGCAGGGCGCCCACCGCCGTCGCCCGCAAGAAGCCATGCGGGGTTTTCACCCCCCGCCCGCCGTCGAACGAGGGGCACAAGCAACGCCAACCACGCCACCACGGCGCCGAAGACGTACCACCGTGAGCAGTCGGCCCACATCACCATGATGCAAGACAACGCGCTTCCACCGACTCCTGGACCCCCCCACCGCCGGACACCCACACACAAGCCACAACAACAGCCGGAGCGGGGAGGAGCCGTCGGCGCGAGGGGCGGATCCCAAGCTCCTTGGCCTCTCCTGATTAGCGTAAATCCCACGCCCGGCGTTCTTCGCCCACCCACCAAACAGCGAGCGAAGCGAGAGGCGCCGCGAGCGGCCGAAAGCGGCGAGCAAGCGATGAGGCGGGTGCCCCGACACCAGCGAGATCGCCACCGCGCCCAAAGCTGGCGCCGGAACGATTTGGCCGTAGCGTCGTAGAGGCGGATCCGGCGCGGCGCCAGTCGGGAATCCCACGCCGCCGCCATTTACCGCCGGTGAGGACCGCCCGCCGGTCGTCGGCGGAGAGCCGGCTGCCGCCGGAACGGCCCCGGGCGGCTGAACCGAACAAAGCCCCCGGGTCGGGCCGATGACAGTAGCGGGATCCCGACCGGCCGCCCCGGATCCGCCCGGGGAGGCAGTGGGGGGGAGGTTGAGGAGAAGAGGGAGATGGAGGAGGGGGGCGCCGCCGCCGCCGCAAGGCGGCCCGGCGGCACGACGGCGGAGGGGGAGGCCGGGAAGGGGCTGGCTAGGGAGCGCCCGGCGAGGGGGCCTCCCGAGTCGCCGTTGGGAGAGCTTCGGGAGGAGACAGGTCCCCTAGAGTCATTAAAAGTACCGTTATAAAGAGTATCTTAGAATTAATCTAACCAAACACTAGATAAAAACAACTCTAATAGACTCTTTGTATCCTTTCTAATTTATATTGAAAAAGAGAATTTAGAACACATACTTTCCAACTATCTCTTTAATAATTGATTTCTAGCTACTCAAAGTAAAGATTTTCGTTAAAAGAAAATGCTCGAAGTCAAGATTGTTCCTGGGCCGTTTCTAGTTGTCTCCAAAGCAAGATGTCAGCTGTCGATCCCGTTCTGCTCTTCTACTCTGTTCCACTATTCTTTCCCAACCTGACTACACCTCTCCTCTCTGTCTCTCTGAATTCCGATGGACTACTCGAGTGGCGCGTCGGCGTCGGGGAGGGCGCGGGCGCGGTGGTGCTACTGCCGCTGCTTCCGCCGTTGGTGCCGCTGCTTCTGCGGCTGCTACTGCTGCAACTCCTTCCCCGACGAGCCCCATGTCGACGGCCGCGCCGCAGCAGCCTACGTCCAGGGCCCTGGACTCTCCACTCGCAGGTGCCGATCCTACCGCCTCCTGTAGATTAACTTGTTCCGTGTCACGCGCTCCCTCGGTTCGGTTCGAACTAGGGAGGGTGCCGAATTGCTGCAGCCGCCGGCGCGATTAGCTGCCTTACTCCGTGGGTCGCGTGATCGGACTGGGCTGCCAGCTGCCCCGAAGCCCGAACTGGACTGGTGAGGGGTGGGTTGGATTGGATTCATTGTGGTCTGATCGCTTCGATGTTCCAACTGTTGGGATTGAATTAGAGCTTCAAGTTTTTTTTAGAAGGGCTGAGCTTCAGGGTTTATCGCTGCTTGTTTAGGCAACTTGCCTGTAATCAGTTAACTAGGATACCTTCAATTCCAGGGAGGTTAAGTAGGGCCGTAGGGACCAGGAAAGGGATGTGCTTCCTTCATCCTTGTGAACGACAGTAACTCATGTCTAGAAGCAGTCCAGGCCTTCAATTGTCACTCTTATGTTGTTACCACTCAAGCGACTATGCTCTGTTTATGCTGTTAGGTACTCACATGTGATGTTTGCGGAGCGGCGAGGACAAATTTGGAACCGTTATTTAGGCCCTGTTTGGTTCCATGGGACTAGGGACTATAGACTAAATTTTAGTCCCTAAATTGTCAAACAAGGGGACTAAAAAAGGACTAATAGTCCCTAGTCCAATAGTCTCTTGGGAGGTGCTAATTAGGACTAGTGGCCCTTGTGTAGTCCCTAGTCCCTAGCAGGCTTAGGTTGGTCAATATGTGGTAGTTGATCACTTGATCACACTAGACTGATGGTGCAGTTGATCTCATCGTTATAAGCAATTTGGCATAAATGGGTCACTCCACTTTATGCTGCAAATTCACTTGATTCATTATAGTTAACCAATGGTTAAAATATTCTGATCGAAGTGACCCAGTATCAATGAGATAAAGGTGATAATCTTGAGTCATTTCTATGCTGTTATCACTGGGTTGTATTCCTGTTTACAGTACCAGACAGTTATTCATTGCCTTGGCTTAATGCTTCTGCTGACATAGGAATGTGCAAGCAAATGCTTTTTTTTTACCTTATGTTTTATTTGATCAGGGAGACTCGCATGTAGACATATGAGCACTACGAGGGAATTGGGTACTGTCGTCATATACTTCCAATAGATGTTGAAAAGGATATTACAGCTTCAGAGCTCTTTTTTTTGGATGGTTGTCAGACAATAAATGTATCAATGTGTTACTTGTGAGGAAGTTGTTTATAGTGCTCTGCTCTGCTTGTAATGTTACCTAGAAGCCCCAATGATGATGTGAATCAGAGTAGCACTTCCTATGTTGCTATGTGTACCATGGTTAGCTAAACTGAGATTGAGTAGTTAGATTGAACTGGTGTTTCTGCAAACACGTCAGACATAATGAGAACAATATTTTTCTGTTTCTCTTGCAAGATGCTGCGTATGTTTGCACATTCTTACATGATCATAATCCAGACTGCAATATCTAAGACACTTGATGAATGCTTGCACATACTTGTGCTTCATGATGGCAACAGGTACCCGAAACCTGATGAGTTTTTATACTCTATTAGGGCACGGGTATGTGGGTCAATTTCTTTACCTATGGGTTTCCTAATGGGTAAAAATATGAACCCAATGGGTTTATGGGCATGGGTCTGGGATCGTAGTACCCGAACCTGCAAACCCATGGGTTTTTAAACCCGACTATTATTTATTTGTTTTAGAGTTCAAAGGTAAAAAAAATAAAAAAAAACAAATAGAAAAGACAATAAATGAACGTGATGATGGTGATGACCTTAATGCTCTTTTAATTTAATTTAATAAATGAACCTACACACCGTTAGTGGGCTATAGCCCATGTACATGCACATCCCATGAACTCTCTCCTATTCTACCACAAGGACAGCCCATGTACTACTCTCCTATTCTACCACAAGGACAGCACATGCGCGACAACGACAACACAATTAACGGAGGTTAGTCCCACCTCGCTCAGAGAACCAACTTTGGCTACCAACATGAGCTATAAAGGGACATACTAGTATATGGATTGCAATGAATTGGCCTGCAGCTTCGCCGGGCATGGGCAACCCGCAGGTATCTGGGCATGGGTGTGGGAAAACCCATAGGTTTTTAATGGGATATTTTTAATAACGGGCACGGGTATGGACCCAACGGGTATCTGTTGCCAGTGCTGTCACATTCCATATTTTTTGCAATTCTTCTCATATTTCTACAATTCTTTCCTCGCGGTGAATATCATTTGGGTGTGCCTCTTGAGCATTTTAGACGTTGTGCCTTCGCTCTGTTGTATTGTAATTTAAAAGAAGTAGAACGGGAGGCCTTGCTGCGGCCTGGTGATATCCACGGTAGCGAAAAAAATTTTTAGCCGCCACGATCCGGATCCATGGCTGGTAGTGGCTGACTTTGTGCTAGGAAACAAGAGTTCTCTCGCCCGGTCAAACGTCGTGGGTGACTCTGCTGCTTTGTCAATCGTCTATTGGCCGGCGGGGTTCGTTATCTCTACGGTTGGGTGCCTTGGCTTGGGCCCAGCTGCAGTGCCATCGCGTTTGCCGCCACGGGCTCGAGAAAGGTCTGCGGCGGTCTTGCGGTGCGGCGGGCCGCCTTGGTGCTGGGGGTAGGGGTCCTGATGCGGGCTGGTGGGGCTCGCTTGCCCATTGCGTGCTTGGCCCAATTTGCCGGTGTACGTGGTTGGATGCCGTGTTGTGGGATCGAGATAGGTGTGTTCTCGAGTCGTCTCGCAGTGCGTAGCCTCGAGAGCAAGAGCCCTCCCTCCCACCTCATTCCGTCATTCCTCCTCCGTTCGCTGGTTTGGCGAGGTATGCTCTCGTCCGCTGTTCTTTCTGCTCCTCGTGGCTTCGCCCTTTGTTTCTCGGGATCTTTCTCTCTGATTCTCTTGCCTGATCCTCTGTGGGCGGTCGAGGCGGCGTGATCATGACCGATTTGTAGGTTGCTATGGTCGATTCTGCTAGATCTGGCCGGGCGGCTTTTTGTTGGTCGTGAGGCGGGTCGGCGCGCGAGTTTCGTCGAGGCGGCGACCAGCGTCATGGTCGCCTCCGGTTCGCCTTCTCTTTTCGACAGGCATTGGCTGATTTTGTTTTTCGATGGTGTTTTTACGGCTTTGATTTTCTGTTGCGACCATTACGGTTAAAACGCGCTGAACATCGGGTGAAGGTCCCCCGCCACGCGCCGGTGGAGTCGGCAGCGCCACTCGGTCGAGATGGCGGCGACCCGCGGAGGGCACCGGCGTGGAAGAGCGGCCGGAGGCCGCGGAGCCGCGGACGGAGCCCATGAGATGGCGTCGGAAGCGAGGCGATGACTGGCCCCGCGCCCCGGCTCGAACGCCTCCGGGCGAGCGGCGCACCTACGCTGAGCCGCCCACCGTCTCGGGGCGGTCCTCCGGCGAGGAGTAGGCGCTGCGTCGTGGCAAGGGGCCTCGACCTCCGCTCTCTCCTCCTGCAGCCCAAGTCTTTGCTCCAACATCCGCATCCTCGAGATGGCCTATGGTCTCCGAGGTGGCGCCGTCACGGACCCCGTCGCCAACGCCACGCAAATTTGTGGCGGTGAAGCTCCCGGTGGCATCCTCCTCCTCTACATCTCACGAGGAGGAAACTTCCATGCACGGCCACAAGTGCACGCGGCTATGCTACGCAATGGAAGAGCACACGGCTATGCTACACCATGGAAGGAGGCAAGGAGCAAACAAAATTTGTTGTCATGCCCGCAAGGTGTTTGATTCAATGCCCCTTTACTCTAATCACATCAAAAGCAAGCACGCTCATATGCGGGTCGATTTATGCATGCTTTTTTTTTTTTTTTTTTTTTTTTTGTTTTGAGAAGATAGTATTATGCATGCTCGTGCTCATGTGTTTGCACTATGAATAATTCTTGTTTAGGTCGTGGTTGCAACTTGCGAGACAATGGTGCTACTATTGAAGGATCGGGACTCTTGGTTCTAAGTTGATCGATCGGTTGTTTGTAGTCCATATCATCAGTAAATTGTTTCTCTTTTACCGATGCAAATGTCAATAAAAGATGGTGGTCCGATAGATAATTGGTTACTTGCAGATTAACAAAAATTTAGAATGTCCGGGTCTAATGGCCGTAAAATATATATTCATACATCTATTTTTTAGAGTAAATTATTAGCCTCTCTATATTTTGGGTTCTTCGTCTATCATATATACCTTACCAGACTTCGTGATATTGACCAAAATTGGCTATATCGACATATTTTGGTCTATTAGATTAGCTCCTGCCATATTGTGTAGTATCTTCGGTTAGAATCTATAGTCAGCCTATTTTTTGTACCTAAGTTTTTGCATAGTATGGTACCGTTTTTTGCCCTCGTTCTCATTCCTTCTTGTAGTTTGTTTTTCAGGGGATATATGGCTATCTAAACCATTGAAATTGATCATGCATAAAAATAAGATGTATACTATCATCTTATTGCTAATTTACTATTTATGATATCCGACCGGGATCCCTTAACGTCTAAAGCTTTAAATGTGCAGTAAGGTTTTCTCGAGGCATATGGGAATTAATCAGATATGGCAAGGACTCGGTTTATGGCGCTATTGGTTATCCTAGATTAACACTTTTATCCCATCGATGTTGTTTGCTTCTTTGACAAACTTTTTTGTATGTACTGCATAAACAAGTGCTACTCGATGTGGGCCTGTCTATGTAAGGCTTACTTAAGTACTATTTTAACGCTCTGTCTTGTGTAATATAAAATGATGTTCACCATCTTACAACAACTCTTTTTCGGGACATAACCCCTGGTCAAATTGTTACTTCAGCACAAGAATCGATGGTCTGCCATATCTATTCTTTGAAAATTGTTCCACGGATGCCAGACGTTAATGTTGCAGGCATGGGCGCAAGCAATTCACTAGTTTTTACCAAAGCAGAAGGAAATTCCCAACCCACATGTCTACCCTGTGACATGCTCAACAGAGCTGTTTATCACTTTATTGCGCAGTACACACAACAGGGTGTAGCATGTGGTGTGCTGGGCTTCATCACTATTTTAGAAACTGCAGGATGAATATGAAAAACATACAGTATGCACGATGGGCACTCTCACACTCACAAGTATGTATCGTGCGTACTGTATGTTTCCCTATTTGGCACTTTGGACATGCCTGAACTGTCAGCTGCAGCTGTGCTGTTTCATATTACATGCATCCTGTAATCGCCACTGAAAGGTTACAGTCAGTAATCAATATGCACTCTCCTTGTTGACTATCAGGTACCAAATCTTGTCAGCTTGCTCGCCCATAGGGGTTTTCTTTACTGACGAGTGACGACTCAATCTTTCGGATGCTAGCTCTTTCCTGGTTATTATCCACTGCAGCAGCGAAATCAGCCTAGAAATTAAGTAGCTTGACTGCCTGACAGTCCTTTCTCTGAGAGATGACAAAGATGCAGCCCAATCCTCCCAAGATGAGAACTACTACGCGTAACAAGGAACACGAGGGACCTTTTGCTGAGGTGTCATGCGATAAGTATGCATTTTAATGGTCTTCTCCAGCTACTAAACGCCTCCATCACGGATGGTGCGTCTTTAGACTCGTTGTAGGCGCTTCTGCAGCTCAGAGTGTAGACTACTGAACTGACTGGTGATGAGTGACCCCCAAATCGACCAATCCGACCATGAAGAAGACCATCCGTGCAGGTGCAGCCTCCTCCTTTTGCTCTTGCCATCTCCCTGGACCCTGGGTCATGGAAAGGTACCTTTGCTAGCTGCCTCGCCTGAATTGAGCCTCCTGGTCCTGAGAATGGCCAGGCCAGCCATATGCCCTCTCCAACCGCATTGCATGAGCCATATGCCTCTCCAAGACTCCAACCGCACTGCACTGCCTGAACCAGAACCGAGGTACAGTAGCACTAGAAGGGTAAGGCAGTTCAACTCTGGTCAGGCTCTCACATGGTCCTTGAAAGAGTAGTACAAGAAGTTCTTGCAGCTTTGTCCACTTGTGGCCACTGGCCACTGCTTTTACACTTTACACCTTGTGCCCAAGTTTCTCCTCTACTAGGGACTTGGGGGTCAACTTTGTACGGGAACGACTGACCCGAGGGAGATCACAGAGTACTCCAGATAGAGTGTCAGTCCGGATCAAGCTTACGCGCTCGTGATGGATGGATGGATGGATGGATGGATTGACGGGCAGTCATGGGATCGATCTTCCATGGCAGCCTTCCCCTGTGAAGGTACTTTACTCTAGTGCTACAGGCTACAGAAGCTGCTCAGTACTCTAGTGCTACAGGCAAAAAAAAGCTTGCACCTGCAGGTGCTCCACAGTCCACAAAGGCACACACTTTCAGTTGGGATTCTGCCGTGCAACAAACAGATGAGATCAGGGAGAAGAGAGGTCCCTGCTCTACTATCATCATGAACTGCTCTACTATCATCATGGACTGGCTAGGCTCGGCGCGTGATCTCCCTCTCTAGCTACCAGATGCTGCTGTTAGCCAGCTGTTGAAAAGTTTCATTTCCAGCATGCAGTTGTTTCATTCCTCTGATAAACATACAGAGGTTTGACTTTGCCTGTTGTGCTTGGCCTTTGCTCTCGTCTCGGTGAAACAAGGTACAGTGCTCTGGTGAGTACGTACGCAGTCTGCCTGTGCAAAGGAGGAGAGGAGGTGGGGGACTCCTCGGTCCCCTACACTACTACTGTACTCCTACATGGCTTTGATCGATCTGTGAACTTGTGATCTCGCCGTCATGTACTACATCGGTCATATACTAGGTCACTATTTGTGTTAGCATTTCATGGCATGTCAAACTGCCTGCAAAAGCTAACCTTAATCACTTCATCACATCCTAGGACTAGGATTATCAGTTGCCCTTTGCTTAGGAGTAAATCTTGTACCACAACACTGTCTCCCAACATTTTCTTTGGTTGCATTCAGATTCAGTTGTGCTAGTGCATTTATGAATAACAAGACATCATGCATGCCGGACCGAGAGTAGAGGGCCGGCCAGACGGGAAGAAGAAGAAGCAAAGAGATTCGATCGAGGAGGAAGGAAGGATGAAGCATAACACAAGCTAGGATCCGGCGTACGTAAAGAACCATGGCGTCTCGCCATTGGAACTAACTCATCGTGTGCATGTGCGTTGGTCAGTCGATCGGTTCAGTTGCCGCCGCTGCAGAGGTCCAGCAGCTTCTTCCTGGCCTCCACCACCTCGTCGAACAGGTCGTCGATGAGCGCCAGCACGTCCTCGCACGCGGCGCGGAGCGCGCCAGCGCGCAGGCCGACCTCCGCCGCGGCCGCCGCCACGTCGCCGCCGCGCTCGACGGCGTCCTTGGCCTCCCTCCACCGCCGCCCGCGCGCGCCGGAACTCGTGCATCATCACCCCGGCGCCACCGCTACCACCACCACTGGCCTGCACGGACCTGGCGGCCTCCGCCGCGGCGCGCTGCTGCGCGCGGGACAGCGCCGACGCGAACGCGGCGCCGAAGTAGGCGGCGCAGTCCCCGTGGCGCCCGCGTTCGGGGCGGGCCAGTAGTGGAGCACGCCCCAGGAGAGGAGCGTGAGCAGGAAGGAGGTGAGCATCCGTGTCGCGCACAGCACGCCGCGGAAGCCGTTGAAGCCGCCCAGCTTGGCGTCGGCGGGGACGCCCTCGCTGAGTCGCAGCGCCAGCGCCTCCGCGCGCGTCTCCACCACCGCGCGGTTCTCTCCTCCTTGAGCGCCATGGCCTCGCGCCTGCACACGCTGATCGCACGCGACACCTGCTGCCATGCCATGCCATGCCAGTCGATCGATCATTGTTGGCACAACTTGTTGATCTATCGATGAGCTACAGAGCGAGCGAGCTAGCTATACTTACCTGTCTCGAGAGGTGGGGGCTGGAGGGCGCCTGCATGAGGAGCGAGGCGAGCTGGGCGGCGCTGCCGGCGTACCCCTCGACGGCGGCGGCGCCGAGCCGCAGCGCGCGGCACGCCTCGCAGAGCCTGGACGCCTCGTCCATGTACTCGTCCAGCCAGGCCGCGCCACCCGGGAGGTGGAGCGACGCGACGAGGCGCGCCAGCCCCGCGTGCGCGGCGTGGAGCAGCGCCAGCGCGGCCCGCAGCGTGGGCAGCGACAGGAACGCCGACGTGGACGAGGACGCCGCCGCCTGCAGCGCCCGGTCCAGGTCGTCGAGGCCGCGCGCCAGCGTCGCGTAGAAGGCGGCCGCCGTGGACGACGACGACGGTGGCTGCTTGACGCCGCTCATGGTGGCCGATCGCTCGCTTGGCTTGGATGGGCTCCGAAGGATGAGGAGGAGGACCACCGACAGACGGTGCTAGGTGTGACAGATAATGGCGCGAGCGCGACGGTGCAACCGTGCGGGATGGATGGATGGATGCCTGGAGCGACGGCGACCTTGTTCTTACTGGATCGATGGGGAACCAAGCTATAGCAAGGTGAGAAGAGAAGTGACAGTGACGGGGCTAGCTGTAAGCTAGCTAGTTAGCTAGGTGGCTAGGCGGCTAGTCAGGAACGACGACGACGACGACGGTGCAGTGGAGGAAGGAACAAGTACGTACCATACAACAGCAACAGGCAGCAGGCAAGCGGTGGCTCTCGATCGGCCGGCGTCGCGTCGGCGGCCCGGCCATCTATTCTCTCAGCTCGAGTCCATGCGTGCTGCTGCTTGGCGCCATGGTTAGTTGTTGCTACTTGGTAGCTAGGCAGCCGTTGGTGGAGTGTAGGATGGTGATGGCTAGGTGTTTGGATTTGGAGGGCAATCTTTGCTGCGTCTTATATAGCTAGCTAGGGCCGGCCGGCCGGCGGCCACTCGGTGATGCGCCGGCCGGCGCGCGCCTGAGCTACACGCGCGCTGCTAGCGGCTAGAGCTAGCCAGCAGTACAGCAGCAGCACGAGGGATGACGATGGAGACAGCAGTGAGCGCAGAGAGAGAATTGAACGGAACGGCCGGGGTCGGTCACGGACGGTTTACCACCACCGCACCGTTCCGGCTATGACTACGGTGATGATGGCCTGCCTGCATATGACAGGATTGGAAATTTGGAATTAACGTGGAGTGGAGTGTCGATCGGGGGTTGCCTAGCTTAGCTAGCTGCTATGCTACTTGCCTTTTGGGTTTTGGCTACGTGAGTGTGATCGATCCGGTAAATCTCTATCCACCGGCCGGCCGGCCGCCGGGTCTCTTTCTCCTTTTTGCACTACTGCTAATAACTCCTTTTCGCAAGAAAGATTATTAGACGGTCTTAGTGTATATATATGCTGCTGGTGTGAATTTCTTCCTTGTACAGCGACGGCACTGATCGGGTTCGAGACAGAGCAGAGTCACGTCATTTCCCGCTGACTTCTTTCCATGTAAAAAAAAAACAATATATTTTCATAATAAACTTATTAATTAAAGACAAAAATATTGTTAATTTTTAAGTAAGCTGTACCGACAATTCCTATACTGTTACACAATTTTCATCTAGGTACCTAAACTACTTTAAATGTATGTCCTATTCTAAAAAGCCACGCGTCACAATCCATTAGCTGTTGTGACACTCTAAAGTAAAAACGAACACATGGATCAATAACTTATAATTACATAGGTGGTCCTTAAACTGTCATGAGATTCTTAACTAGGTCCCAAATTATAAGATTGCACATCTAGTTCCCTTGCCTATCAAAGTACTGCAATCCCGGTACAAAGAAACATCTTCACGCTCCATTCATTGTTGCGTGGATTGCCGTATAGGCTTATGATCTTTTGCTTGTTAGTGAACTTCTATCTTGTGTTTCTCATTTTATCTTAGAAAACATAGTCTTTAGCCATCTGTCAGTATGAGCCTTTGCTTGTTACTTCCTCCGTTTCAAAAGTCGTTTTGACATTTTTGATATATATCTATTTAGCTATGTACCATTAGCTGTTGTGACGCTTAAATTAAAATGAATACATGGATCAATAGCTTATAATTGCATAGGTGGTCCTTAAACTGTCATGAGATTCTTAACTAGGTCCCAAATTATAAGATTACAAATCTGGTTCCCTTACCTATTAAAGTACCGGCACAAAGAAACCTCTTCACGCTCCATTCATTGTCGTGTGGATTGTCGTATAGGTTACGAGCCTTTGCTTGTTACTGAACTTTTGTCGTGTGTTTCTCATTTTTATCTTAGAAAACACTATCTTTAGCCATCTATTAGTATGCATGAGCCTTTTGCTTGTTACTTCCTCCGTTTTAAATTGTAAGTCGCTTTTTTTTTTTTTTTGATATATCCATTTAATTAGCTATGTATCTAGATACAATAATATGTCTAGATAGCAAAGTGGATGAACCAAAAAAGTCAAAATGACTTACAATTTGGAACGGAGGGAGTACTAAACTTCTATCGTGTGCTTTACACAGAGCTTGATGAGCCGACTCTAACTGTCTAACAATCCGAGCCATTTTTATTTAAGAACGCTCATTCTGCATTAAAAGAAAAATAATACAATCAGAACGATTTTGAAATGAGCTACAAACTAACTCAACAAACTTTTTGTCAAGTGAGTGTAGTGGCTCTGAACATTCCACCGTGTCCAATTGTATCATGTGAGGTGAATACACTTAGATTACTCCGTGTAATACTAGCAATTTAGAAGGATAATCATGGAGAATCTTACCCAAATTTGACAATTTGACTAGTGACTTGACCCGAATCTTCCCTCCAAAATGGCCACCCACGGTGGCACGATGGGGCCATGGGGGGATCATGATCATGACCCTGCTCCCTGCATTTGCATGCAGTCACAAGAACGACCGCGGACCACGGTAGTATCATCCTAGCTAGCTTATTACTAAGTACTACTGCATGTAGCAGCAAAATAAACAGGGACAGCCTTCATTTCCCAGATCAGGGCCTTGGGCCTTGTTTAGATGGCAAATATTTAGAACCAAATGTCACATCGTACACTGTAACACGTTTCGTTTGTTAGTGGTAAATATCATTCTACCATGGACTAACTAGGCTCAAAAGAATCGATCTCGCAATGTACATCTAAAACTGTATAATTAGTTATTTTTTTACCTACATTTAATACTCCAAATATATGTCTTTTTGGTGTATTTAATGTGATGTGATGGAGAAAAATGAAAAAAAGTTAGAAACTTTAGCCTTGTTTAGATGGCAAATATTTGGAACCGAATGTCACATCGTATTAATTGTAGCATGTTTTAGTTTGTTAGTGGTAAATATCATCCTCCCATGGAGTAACTAGGCTCAAAAGAATCGTCTCGCAATGTACATCTAAACTGTGTAATTAGTTTTTTTTTTACCTACATTTAATACTCCAAACATATGTCTTTTTGATGTATTTAATGTGATGGGACGGAGAGAAAGTGAGAAAAAAAAGTTAGAAATTCTAGCCATCTGCCCAAAGTAGTTTATTCAGCAGAATAATAGGAGTACCTCTACCTACTCCTACTCAAATATTCTAGTGTGTGGGGAGTACATACATTCTCCTGTTTATCAATAGTAGTAGTGATGACCTGCTGGTGATTGATGGTATTTGGGCTGCAAAGAATGTTTCTTTAGTTGGTGAACAAGACATCGCCGAACTCGTACAACCGATATGATGCCTCCTTTTTCCATTTTCCCCATATTTTTTTACCAAAAGATAGGCATTCCTTCCTCCTTTTCTCTCACTTGCATTAGCGTATTTATATATAGGAGAATACATGCTCTTTATCTCTAATCTCTTCATTCTTTTTATCTTGTGATGGGGCATTAACATCTGGTCCATCTCTAATCTCTTCATTAACATAGTGTGTGTATCATTACTACTACTCTACTTGTTAATTACATACATATATATACTCCATAAAAGTGAGAGTGAGATATGGACTACTGAAAAAGAAGCTTCTTAACTATCATTTCCTTTTCTCCTGAGCTTTTCCATACTAAAGGGAATAAAGGAACCTGTGGAAGTTGCAAGTCAATAAAGGTAACATTATTGTTCATGTGAATATACTAATAATAATACAAATACATTTGAGACTTGTTTGTTTTTTTGTTTTGGAGAAACCTGGACAAGATCTCCCAATCTTGTGAGGTGATTGTCTCCCTTTTTCTTTTTGAGGAAGGTGATTGTCGATGGTGCTAAATATATATAGACGATAGTGCTAGTAGGCAAGAAAACCAAAAGGCCATTGGGTGGCTCGCTGGATCATGTGATTTTAGAAGGGCGCGAGAGAGGCCGGCCGGACCCTCTTGGTTTGAAGGGACATTCCATTTGATATGTGTGATATCCAAATGATTACATGGCGTGCCCACATTATTAGCTTTTATGTTCAATTTCCTTCCATCTCGTCTCGTCGTCCTCTCACTACTTTTACTTTATCTGCGTCTAGCATTTCAACCCCGGCCATGATGGATGGCCTTGTTGATAATCTATCCGTGCCACTAACGACGACGACGACGATGACCGTGTGGTTAATTTCGCTGTCGGCTCTAGCATTACCGAGACTAATCATCTCTTGGATTGCTTGTTTCAAGACCTTGAAATGAATGAATGCATGGTTCACCATGTGACCTTCGTCAAGGATTCTCACATCTCAAAGTCTCATTTTGTCGCGATATCTGTTGGAATCAAGTGAGAGATGATGAATTGGACAGAGCAAGTATTAGGGATACCTCCTTTATTTTCTTATGCTCCAGTTGCCTGCCCAAAACCTAATTCCGGGGTTCTGATCCTTGAGCACTGCTAGCTAGGGAATGCATGCATTTTGTGTGCATTGCATCAAAGCCATATCTTCGAACCACTATGTAGATCTCCTTTTTGGATTCTCGCTTGGCCCAAAGCTCTGCTTTTCCTCCGGCAATTGATGCATCTTAATATTTTATTGGAATATACTTCTCATTTTTTTTTGATTCAAGTGAATAATAACATCTTTTTTATATTGGACAACACAACAAAACCATGTTACGCGTCGATGATCGATTAACAATAATAACATATAGAAGTGTCGGTTGTAAGAATTCTTAGAATAGATGAACTTCAACAGAAAATAAAGGTTGAACTGGAAACATAGTATTCTATACAAAATTTTTGGGCAGATAGGTTAACAGCCCATTGCAAGTATAGCTGTTTTTTTTTCTAAGGGAATGAAAGAGATTCTGCTAATGAGAGCACAATTACATCCCTGTTTATACTACTACTACATATGAGATTCACAGCCGGTTCTATCACTACCGGCCGACATTGATGGTGCCTCCTTAGCGCGGTAGTGATAAGACCAACGGACACTGATATTTGGGTCTTTACTACCGGTAGCCTAGAACTGACAGTGATGTTGGATCATCATTGTCGGTTGTAGGCTAAAAAATGTCACTGCTGGTTCGTGTCTTAAACCAGCGGTGATATATACAAAAAAATTTATAACTTTCTCATATAATGTCCGAAGACGAATTTTTATATTAAAGTTGTAGTACTCAACGAGATCTATGACTTTGTATTTGAAAGTTTTTATTTGAGAACTTTACCTATGTCTAGTTTGATCCTCATTTGTTGCAACTTCCGGTGTTTTTGGGTTGCATGTGTACCTGGGTAGTGAGAATGTTGTCCCCAATAACCGGGATGAGTTTGACATACTTCATTGGTGGCATGAGCACAAACTAACTTATCACATACTGACTCTTTTAGATTTAGAAGAAAATGAAAGTATTTTACAGGGATAAATGGTTTGTTCAGTTTTTTATTAACTACTTTTGATCTGGCTCAATTATTGTTTACAACAAACAGAACTACATAGTCCTTTGTTAATGAGCTTAATGTTGGTAAATTCTAGGAGAATGTGATACTCAGACTCTAAGGAAGGCATGTCGGTCCTCCATGCAAATCTCTTTGCCTAATCATTAAATAAAAAGGGGAAAAGCTGGCCTTCTGCACACTTTCAAACGTCATTATGTGGCCCGCAAATGTTTGTATATATATTATACACACTTTCCCTAACTTGTTCTAATTCCAAGTAAAAAAAAAAGGCACTAGTCTTTCTTCTAAGTTCTAACTTTAAAGGTTTTTTTTTTTTTTACAACTGAATGGAATTTCAAGCCTGTTTTTTATTGCAACTGCTCTGTTGATGGGATTTTAATTAGTGTGAAATGCGCTGTAGCCCCATAAACTTTTTTCACATTCTCATTTGGGTACATGAACTCTCAAACTACTCAAGTGGATCATGCACCTTAGTTCACACTTCTCGAATGAAAAGACCTAGATGATATTCACTTTAGAGTTCATAAACCAAGCGAGAATGCAGAAAAGGTTTAAGGACCCACGATTCAAACTTGTTATTGTCAACAAAATATTTTTTTCTTGCATAGTGTGTATTTTTTTATGTTTGCTCTAGTACGTAGACCCAATGAAGTTACTATGTATAATTGTCATTTTCGTTTCTATGAATATAAATTGTTATATCTTAATTAATCACTTCCTCGTGCCTCGAGCCATGAGTTCGGAACACTCTAACACTCAGAGTTTCTTTTATGTCCCAAATATTTTAAACATGGCATGAAAGTCCAGCAGCAATGCACGGGTAATCTTCTAGTGTTACCATTAACAGTAAATCTTTCTTGTCACTGGCCAAACTTTTGCAGCAAAAATTGAAAAAAAATTCTCCAAGTTGCTGTCACGTGCGCCCTTCTCCCCGGCCTCCTAGAAGGCTAGACACAGAGAGAGGAAACAGGAGGTTGTGGCAAAAATGTCCAAATTACTAGGCGTGCTCTCTATCTTAAAAAGAGCGCTATTTGGAAAAGGAACATGGATACCTAGAGTTGTGTGTGCTTGTGAGCTTCCAATGCAAAAGGCAATCTTCTAGCCTGCAACAGCAATTCCCCCCAAAAAAACAAAGAAGAAAAAGACAGTTTGGCGTCAGAAATTGAGAAAAAAGTTCGTATACCCAATTATTTTTGTCAAATTTAGCCAAATCTTGCGTCACCTTTCCCAGCTTCCACTGATAACCAATGGAATAGATTTTGATCGAATTCACTAATGGTGCATGGTTAAGGAACCCCGTCTTTTTTAGACTAAATTGGTCTTTTTATCTATAAAAGTGACTGAAGCAGTACGATCAATTATTTTCAGGAAGCAGACTTGTTGCCGGGCAGTTTACCCCCAAATCGCTCTGTCATTCCCTTGCATCATCGCTTTCGAACTGGCCACGCACTGTCCTGGCAATTTCAGTTCCAATCGACATCGTGAGGCAGTTGCCGGTCCATCTCCTCTTTGTGTCTGCCAACCATTGTGGGTGTATTTTGAACGGCTCTACCTCAGCCTATTTGTCCAACGAGAAGAAACCGTCTAGGGCTAGCTAATGTTGCAAGAAATTCCCCTTCTGTCACAACATTTGTGGTGCGATGACAAAAGCCCCCTTGCCCATAGGCACATGACATGCATGAATGCATCTGTGTGATAGCGTTAAAACATAACGTTACTCCAAAAGGATTTGACCGAACCGGAGCAGACATACCATTGAAACACGGAGGATCCAAAGAATCCCACACCTCTTTGGCAGACATAATATTTTTCACGACAATGCACCAATACTACTAGACTTACGCAACAAATAAATCTAAAATAACATAAGAAGCCAACTATTTCACATCTTTAGAAATTACCTAGCTTTACAATAGTCTCGTATGAAAAGAAACACATAACAAATTTGTATCTAGGTACTTTTTTTTTTGCGATTACACAAGTACAGAAGTCACTCAACACGCACGCACAATCACCTACACACATACGCAAACCCTATCCTTATGAGCATCTCTAAAATATTGTGCCGGCACATATTAAGATTGATGGAGTCACTACAAGCGCCTCGTTGTTGAGGGGAATCCCGCCTACCACTAAAAAGCACAACACACAGTTAAATCCTTAAATAAATCCAGAAAAAATACGAGCACTAGCAGGTTGACCACAAAAAGAACACTACCAATTGAGCTAGTTAAGTCATCCTAAGTTTGACATGATTTATATATAAAAAATAATATTTACGGCATCTAATGAGCTTCATTGGATATATTATGAAATGTATTTCCACAATTTACCTTTTGATATAATAGGCGTCAATTAATATTCTTCTCTATAAATTTTATCAAACTTAGGATGATTTGACTTGAAACAACTTACAACACATTATATTCTAGAACTATGAGTATGAACCAAGCTTCCAAACATGGGAGGTAAGGGAAGTTTTGGGAGGAAGAAAAAAGTCCAAATCACACCCCATCTATGGGAGGCGGACTACATAACCCCCAAATTATAAAACAGTCTACATCAACCTCGAACTTTCTAAAACCGGTCGAATTACCCTCTAAAGCAGTTTTGAAAAATCATATAAATCATAAAATGGAAGATCCAATTGTGTTAGAGTCTAGATGAGTAGATCTACACAATGAACATATAATTTGATATGCTTTAGTATTTTTTTTTCAGCTATGAAGAAAAACATAGATCTAAAGCTACAACAAAAAAAATGAACTAAAGCATACCACATTATATTATCATTGTGTAAATCTACTCAACGGAGTCAACACAATTAGATTTTTTTATTTTATGATTTTTCTATAATTTACTATGATTTTTTCAAAACTGCTTTGGGGTGGGTAATTCGAACCGTTTTGGAAAGTACAAGGGATGATGTAGACTGTTTCATAGGTTAGAGGGTTATGTAGTCCACTACCATAGGTGGGGGGTGTTGTGATATGGACTTTTTTCGAAAAATAATTTAAAGAGACCTATGTCACAGCCGCCTTTGGGAGGGCGCATGCGACGGCGGCGCTTAGGGCGGGCGCGTCGTGCGGCGGCGCAAGGGGGGGGCGGGGGGCGGCAGCGGCTACAGCTGAAGGCAGAGAAAATATTCTTTATTGCTTGTCTCCAAGAGATTACATCCTTCTTGCTTATATGGTCCTCCTATGGAACTTGTAATGCAAGCAATCTCTAAAGGTTTCCTTATAAATTGTAATACCTTTTACAAGCAAGTCCTTACTCTTTTTATTAATAGGAGATTTCTTTATAGAGTGGAATATTCCTTTCACACAAAAAGTCCAAATCTTATCCTAATCAAACTCTTACTTTAATTGCTAAAAAAAGTCGCGGAGGGACGGCGCAAGGGCTTGGGCCAGGGGGCCCCCTGCCGGCCCGTGGGCCCCTTGGGCCGAGTCCCCTGGGCCCCATCCTTTGGGGTGTGACAGCCTCTAATAGTCAATCACTATTAGGGATAATTACATAAACCTTTGTTGTCCACCTCTCAAACTTGTTATTTGTGTGGAAAATAATTTAAAGAGGCCTACGTGTCAATCAATGTTAGGGATAATTTCATAAACCTTTATTTGTGCACCTCTCAGACTTGTCATTTGCATGTATACTATATTGTTACTGTTTGTGTGTGCGCCACATGTACCCAAATACCACCGGGAGGCCTGTGGCTCGCACACACATGCCCTAAGCCAACTAGAATTTCTTTCTTTCCTTTTTTTTTTTATTTCTTAGTAGAAACTCTCTAAGATTATGCTTGGACGCTTGTCACGACCTTTGCCTTCATTGATTTTCCAAACACCAATGATCTATCCTTGAGGTTTGGTTGCTTGCCAACAACCTATATCCTCATTTGGCGAGTCTCAAGCTTGACCTAGAAACGGGTCCCTCAATAATCAAACACAAGGAGCACTCCAACTAGCCAAGAGCAATCTCCTAAAGTAACATGGATTTCTTTATATAATTTTCATAAAGGTAGAAGTGAGTTATTTTTTTTATAATGTACAATAGATCGTATAAATATTATCGGCGATGATGATTTGAGTATACCAAAGTAAAGGCTAGATGTTTCTAATTGTTGTGAGAATTTTTTAGATTTATCTTTTTTTCCTAGCGCACGTCTCGTGGGAATGGATGTAGTGTCTTCTTGGGGCCTCTAATTAGTAATAGTATAGATTAAAAATCAGAGGGTTAGTTTACGTGTTTTTACAATGACAAAAGTTGGTAGTTTTTTATATAAATTATGTACAATAGATCCAATTAATATCATCGTCCGATGATGACTCAAGTTTACCAAATCAAAGTCCGGATGTTTTTTTATTATAGTGAGAATTTTTAGGATTTATCCTTGTTTTTACTAACGTATATGGTGTAAATTAACGTGGTGCCTATATTTTGGGTTTCTAATTAGCAATAAAGATGTTATTCTTCCTATCTTAACGAGTAGACGGAGAAGAAGATGTGAATGGGCACGACAAACAACCACCTCACCCTCATTTACTCTTTCGTTATCATTAAAGTCCAAAAAGCAGTATGCAAGAGAAATTATGTAAGGGGATGACATGAAAATTAGGTCTGCAGAACATTCCAATTAAAAGCAATTTGTCCACCTAAAATTTGACAGGCAAAAGTATCAACAAGAACAATGTGCATCACACACACACACACACACACATATTTCAGTGCCATGTTTATACAACTTGATTTTTTTTTTTTTTTACAAGTACCACTTCAATTTGTGTGCGCTACACACATACAAAGGCCATTGACCGGACTTGTGGCCCACACGCGAAAGTATGGAATTTTTGTGTGCTGAGTATTTGCACAGTTTGACTAGCATTAAGCATTTTGTCCCTGAAGTTGAAGACTTGCATGACGGTTACAGTCTTTGCGTGTGCAATTGCTAGCATAGATAGGTCAAGGATGCCGTTTTAGGAACATTTATGAATTCATCAGCATATGTTAGCAAACAAGCTAGTGATGTGTCATGTGCATTCTCACAAGTGATTTTCTCTTTAAAGCCTACATGGAACATTCTAACAAAAGATTGGCTCTGCACCTTGAACTGTGCCCTTTTTGCATGACATAGGTCACTCACAACTCGACTACCTTTGCTTTCCTTCGCTTTTTGCTTTGGACATGAGCCAGCCCAGGAAATCTTACCGAAATCTAGAGCAGCCGAATCCACCACCGTCACCATTGATGAATGATGATGATTAGCTTGGAATCTGCAAGCTTGGGAAGGTACAATGATGCTACAAAGCCCCTAATCATGGCATCCACACCCAGCATTTCCTCAGGGCCCCTGAAAACGGCGTCGAGCTGGTTTTCAACAACGGTGACCAGACCCGTAAGGCGGTCACCGTCGTCATCGCACTTTTCGGTAAGATTGGAGGTGATCAGGGGGCGATCCTGCTGTAAGAGTGGCTGCCTCACTTTGTGCCGCTGGAAGGGAGCACTGCCGGTGCCGACTCCTTCCACAGTTCCTCTGAGGTGGAATCAGCCACCATTCCACTCTTCCAATTCTTAAGCTGTATAGATGATTTTGCATCGCTCTTTTCAGGTCTGGATTTAAAGGAGAGAACACAAGGAAAGGAAGATCAGTTGTGCCTTTGTTTGTGTCAACTGTCAACTATTCTGTTGCGTAGCCGTGACTGCTCGTACTGTTTAAGGATGAACAAGTTCAGTTGTTTTCAATTAAGTATCGATTGGAATTAGAGGCAAACGAGCTTTGTTGCAAAGGAAACGGCTTTCGAGCAGGTGGTTTGGTCTTGGTTCTCATGAATTGTATGGCTTCCCTCTTGCCAGGTGAGTCCAGATCTTCATCCTTCCCAGAGGGAATCAGTCACCAAATGATTGGCTGATTGAATGGATGATCATTGTTCAGCAAAGTGGAAAAGCATGAGCGCACAATCCCAGTAGCTTGGCATCATATAAAGCAGTTTTCATCTTTGCAAATGCCATCATGAACCAATGATTAGAGCTGAACTTAACAAAGAAAAACTTTGCACAAGAGAAGGTACATTGATAGTATTTGAAAGGATAAGTTGTTCTCTTTATTCTTGTATGCAGGTATGTATGTACAATCTACAATCATAAGGTCCTTAACTTTACAAGGTCATGCAATATACAGTTGATACGCTAGTATCACAAACCTGATGTAGCGTCAAGCAGGATGCTCCCATCACATGCTGATATACATTCTCTCCTAAAAAACCGCCATCATTGGTAGTACTTGCGTTCTAATTAGAACTAGGGAATTTGCATACTAAGTGCTGATGGATTTCTCTTAAGATGTCCCTCCTGATTTGTTGTTCCTGTAAACAGATAATAAAAACCAGGTTAGTGATTTGTGCATATGTGTACAAGGAGTAAGGTCATTTTCTGCTTCTTCATAATCAATGTGCCTGAAGCTAAAACAGTTTGAAGTTGCCAACATAGAGCAACTTTTGCAGTAAGCACACTATGATTGAAACATTGGCGCAATATCTGAAAACAAAAGCAATCTACTACACCTATATAGAGAAACCCCATTAAGGAGTTCTCTCGACATGCAAGCATGCCACCTAAGCAGCCCCACTAATGCCTCACTAACACCTTCAAACATGCAAGCATGCCACCTAAAGCGCCACTAACGCCCCACTAACGCCCCACTAACACTTTCAAGTAATAATCCAGCGAGGTTAGTACTTAAATTCTCATACCAAATCTATTATTGCCGCAAATTGAGAATTTTTGTGTTGTACATTAAGTTCCAAATATTATCTTCACTGGTTAGTGACCCATGTTTTCTTTCATGAAGTTGAAGATCTAAGATTATCATGACGCTTTTTATTTAGTTCATTACTGAAATTACTTTAACATTGCTCTTAACTAAATTAAAATCATTTTTGCATACCCGCAAAGAACGCGTGGGGAATTCACCTAGTACTCTAAAAGTCTAAACAGATTTTTTTTTTTTTTTTTTTTGGTGTGTGTGTTTTTGAGACAAAACAGCAAAGGTTTTTGAGCACCCAAAATACATCGCTGCTACTGTTAGCTATTTTGACAGAACACATGATACAATTTGGAATAAAAAGAAAGCACGGTATATTGTCAAGTTATTATAGGATGGAATAAAAAGAAAGCACAACCCTCTCGAGTAATCAAAACGGTCTAGTCTTCTAGAAAGCATCAAACCATTCCTGGCCAAGTTGGAGACGCGCTCTCAACCACTGCAGCGGAAGGCTAAAAAAAAGGTTATCGTAACCTAAAAAGCAACGGATTCGCTACCATCTAACAATGTTCTTTCGTCCTTAGGTTCTATGTACTTGCCAATCACTGAAAGGAAGGATTGAAATTAAGTAGCAAGTTTAAATTTGTACGACGAACCAAAGGTGGCACCTACTTTCTTGTAGTAATGCTAATATTGGCGTTGCAGGTCAAGATAAAATATGAAAACTTCAAGGTGTAAGGAGAAAGGAAGATAGATCAAATTACAAGAGTTTACAGGTAGCCATGTTTCCAGAATACATGCTCATGATGTTTATACAAAGTGCAATTACTAGTGGTTTAAATGAGAAAGGCTACATAAGCTATTTCAATCACAACTCATTTTTTACTAGATAAACCACATTGATCCTGCTAACTATATTGGCTTTATTTTTTTTCCACCCTATCCAAGTATCCTCCCAGCTATGCGTAAGTAATTCAATAGCAAAATACAGTTTCTGAGAGAATAGGACTGCAGGTATTCACAGTGCAGGGTGTAAAAAAAAACTTGTGTTTTCGTAAGGAACAAACATAGACATAGTTATAGCGCCACTCAAAAAATGGAGTAGCTTTCAAGTGCCAATATATCGATCTGTATGAACTGAAGTTTGAAATGTCTAGGCTTTTCTTTGAATTATAACAAACAGTTTTACTTTAGCACCAATAGGAGGCATGACAAGAAATTTAGGAATTTGAGATGGGCATCTAGAGGGTAAACATGAAGAACACAAAAAAGCAGGTAATTATGCCTTCAGGTCCTTTAGGCATTGTACCAAACTGCAAATGAAGTTGAATCAGGTTTGAAAAAATAGACAGCTTAAGCAACTTTCCCTGCTTCAATTTAACTACAATTGCAACCACGGCGACATGAAGAGTTGCAGCATCACCATATTCTCAAGCAGATCAGATAGTGGGTGGACATGAGGTATGCAGATACAATCTAATCTACATCCTACTGCACAATACTGCTTCAGCAATGCCAGGACTCTACGGCACTGGAGCACTCAATCTGGATCGAATTGAACAAAATCTGACCAGTCAATTTCCACATGAATCAGCACCTAAACACCCGAGGAAAAAAGAGGCGGCTTGTGTGATTGTGTGCTTTCACCTTTGGGCGGCCTCGGCCTGGTTCTGGTAGAACTTGGCGAAGCGTCCGCGGTTGGCTGGCTTGGGTTTAGAGGGCTTCTTCGGGCGCAGGCCGGCGATCTCCTGCACCAGCGGCACGTGCACCAGCACCGTTCTCCACGCCACGTACCAGCCTGGGGAGACGAAGCGGATCAGGGAACACACGCAACTAGGTAACTGAGGGGACAAAAGGGAGGGGAGGCGTACTGAGGAGGATGAGGCTGAAGACGAAGGCGATGGCGAGGACGGGGCGGATGAGGAAGACACCGGCGAACTCCGCCGCAGCCGCCAGGCCGCCGCTCGCCATGGCGCCGGCGGCAGCTCAGCTCCGGCCTAGCAACTTGCAAGCAGGGGGATCCGCTCCCGAGGCTATTGAGCCTATGGCATGCGGGGCCCACAGAAGTCGTTGGCGCAAGCAAACGATTGCCTTTGCAGTTGCAGCTCGGTTTTGGCTTTGCTGGCAATGCAAGGAATCGGAATTGCTGGGTGCCCCCAACTTACCTCCAAATTTTCATGCATTCCCATCACATCCATCACATCGAAACATTCAATGCATACAAACAACGCTTGCCGGCCAGGTATAAAATTTAGGTAAACAAAAAAACTAATTGCACAGTTTACATTTACATTGTGAGACGATTCTTTTGAGCCTAATTACGCCATGTTAGGATAATATTTACCACAAACAAGCTAAACGTGCTTCGGTGTTTTTTCGGTTCGAAACGTGTGTTTTGGACCAAAATTTGGCCCGAATTTTTTTTTCGTGTAACAGAGCCGACCAATTTATATGTAATTAAGCATAAAAGTGGCCACCGAGGTAGCCTCACTTCCATGATTAAGCGCATATAAACCGTGATTCGGAAATCTCGAAGGATTTCAAACTTTCATCGATAAACAACCAAGGATCTTCAAAGTTCAGTGCGTACATTCCACAAGTTACAACACATTTCAAATCCACATACATCGGAGTTCAAATAGCAGTTATTACAATACCAAGTTCAAATAGTAGCGGAAGCAAATAGTTTTGAAACAAAGTACCAACATAAGCTTAGATAATAGTGCCACTTAAAGTCATCCCCCGCAAAAGCACAAGATGGGGGAAAGGAGTCCGCCTTGCCCTAGGCAATCACTCATCATCACCGCCAGGATACAAACACGTCTTGCAATAACCATGGAACACTTGGCCATCCGCAACAATGGGAAATAAAACCCCGAGTACGGGAATGTACTCGGCTAGACTTACCCGCGTCTTAAACCAAAAATAAATGACTCCAAGGATTATCTTTGGCTATATGGTGGATCGGGGTGACTCACATTTTATAGAGTAAGAGTAGAGATTAATTATTAAGCCTATCTATTTCAGGTTTAACCAAATTAAATTATTGCTCTTGATTAGCAACATTATTAAGATATACTCGAATTATTTAGCAACAAGTAAAGATTATCCGATTCACATATGATTCATTCTTGTAGCAACATACATAACCATAAATTACCATCATTAATGTAAAACTACAGTGCCGCGGAGACAATCGGTTTCTCACTGTCCAGGAGAGATGGCGACTCGAATCGATTACTACCCAGCTGGGGAACAATACCATATCACAAACCCGGCATACTTTGCAAGAGCGACCATAGGTCACCTTTGGAACTGTTCGAGTGCGATCGTGGGCGTGGCGGCAACCCCTCATCGAGGAACCAACCGAATCGCCGGGTAGCTCAAGCCGTGCTTGCCTACGGCCACGTTCGTGTCCCCGCACATCCTTCCTTCCTCCATGAGGGGCGTTAAACGCCCACGTGCCGGCCCGACCCGATTCTACTCGGCCGTGGTTCAACGACTCGGCGGAACCTACTAAGTGATAGGTGCTTTCAAATCCGAATGAACTTCCGACAAAGTAACAGTCCTTAATCGACACAGACGGAGGACCACAAATTCCGTCTGGTCTAGTTATCAAGTTTTATACCATTGGTTATGACTCATCTACTATGTAGTCACCATGTGACTAACCATCATCCAAATCCAATGTAAGTGACCGGAAATCACTTAACTAAAGCAACCATCATTACCCGAGTATACTTAACCTAGACTTATCAATAGGATAGGGTAACAAGGTAGACAAGGATATATTGTGCATCAACGGTACCAAACAACTCCTATACCTAATGCATCAAAACATAAGAGACGCAAGATAATTTCATTTGGAAAGCATAGGAAAGGGACAAAGATGCACCGGGGCTTGCCTTTCACAAAGGTGGTTGGGAAGTGATCCGGGCACTCAGGGCGGCTCGATGATCGACTCGTCTCCTCCCTGTGGGACCTTCCGGGTGCACTCCGAGATGATGAAGCTCGGCCTCCCGCTCCCTCGGTCTCCACTTGAACTAGCTCCTCCGATCGATATGATGCATATGCGATAGTGAATATGGTGAATGCACGATTAGCGAAGGATTTATGTATGCATAATGATGAATGATCATAGTAGGTGCATATCTCTTCCACTGTAGAGAGGCTAACTATTACCCAAACAAACCATGCAAATCACCATCATCACATACACCTATGTAAACCATTCTATTCAAAGCATCGCATATCACCACGAAAAAGCACACAACTTGAGTTCCGTAACTTCGAAATATAGCAAACAATTAGTCGTTGGAAAGCTTAGGAAATTATCTAACACTCCATCACACTCGTACCAGCAGATTCTAACTTCTACTGTACTCAAAACAGCAAGCTAGCAGATCTGTTCTAGAGAGACAAGACAATCATGCACAAGCTATATCTCTCAAACTATAAGAGTAAATATTACCAAACTTGAACCAGCAAGCAAAAGAGATCATTATGCATCCTACAAACCTTCTGATCATCATAAAAGATAAATTAATTTGCATGAAAAGATAACTACCAAATAAAACATTACCTAGAAATACCTAACAAGCAATATAGGGTAATTCAAATATACACTCAATGTAGAAAAGCATGGAACCAGCAAACTAACTTTACTAGAAGTTTCTAAACATGATAAAAACATAAAGTTTAACTCCCTTTTTATTTTTACCATATGGTCATCATGCATTTACTAAACATTTTCCTTGCACTAGAAAAGGAACAAATATGCAAGCTCTTCCTAAAAATCTACAAACATTGCAGGAGCATTCCACTGGTATCACAAGACTCCCACAAAAATTTCACTGCAAGAACATGCATCTATCATTCTACACATAAATGACAAGCTAGCACAAAATATAGGCATGAAAAGACTTTGTATTATGAAAAGTGTGGAACCACAGAATTATTTCCACTTTTCATCACATTACAGCAAGAAAAGCATGCACAAAAAATTATCATGGCGGAAATCCTAGTAATTATTTTATTATGAATTTCCAAAGAACATAGCATAAATGGCACATAAATCCAAACTGCTATTTCCACCACATAACATAGGGTCAACTTTATTTTTCCTGGACAGAGCATGGCAAAACATGACTACAGAAACAATAATCACATTTTTCGCATGCACCATTCACCAGATATGCATTTACTCTATTTACTTGCAATTAATGGCACAAAATAGAACAAAATATAAAAGTACAGAAAACATGCCATTTCATATTTTTACATTGTAGATCTACTCACAAGGATCACAACAAAATTTGTCCCACTCAATTCCAAGCCAAAATGAGAGAGATATGGATTTTACAAGTTGGAACCGAGTTTCTGGAAAAAGAAAAACGAAAAAGAAAAGTTGCTGCCACCTGGGCCCCGCGCGTCAGCGACCAGAGGCAGAGCACCGGCGGCTCGACGGCGGCCCCTCGCCGGCGGTGACCAAACCGGCCAACCAAGTACATCAAACGATTCGCAACGACGAGATCTATCGATTGGTACCCTTGGTGCGCGCTAATTTGGACTGTGGCATGTGCAGCGGCGGACGGCGGCGAGCAGCGGCGCTGCGAGCGGCGGCGCTGCTGTTCGAGGCCGTGGCGGCGCAAACCAGCGTGAGCATCAGCTGCGCTACATCGAGGCGATGCGAATCCCCTACCTACTCGCTCAAAATGATGGCCGGACGACACTCGACCGCGCGCGCGCATGGCGGCGGCCGTGAGCTCGTCGGCGGCGGCTGTGTTCCGGGAAAACGGCGGCGCTATTCGTCGTTCCACTTCAGACCTAGCTAGAGCACACAACCGCGAACTCAAGACGCAAGAAACGGCGAATAAAACGGCCAAGAATCGCACGGGGGCGAGCTCGGCCGACCGGCGGCCATGGCGGCTCCGAGGTCCGGCGAACAGAAAACCCAAAACGCCGGCTCTACCTTGCGTTTTCTACCTTTTTCGAAGGTGCAGGCTTGTAGATCAAGGAGAGGCGGAGCTGTGGGTGGAGTTTGGGGCGGTTTTGCGCGGCTGTGCGCGAGCTAGGCGGCGGCGACGGCAATGGCAGCCATGGCGGCGCTTGCTGCTGCCCTCGTTCTCGCGCTGGAGGTGGATGGCGAGATGGGGCGAGTGGAGTGGAGTGTCAGGCGGACAGAGGCAAGGGTTGGACGGGCTTTAACTCGGTCGGTCGAGTGGAGGATGTCGACACTCCATGGCCGGCGTCGGCCACGTTGCCATCGCTGGTTGGGGAAGAAGGGCGGTGGCCTGCTGCCATCCTGACATTGCTACTGTTTTTGCTCCGTACAACGAAAACCGTTCAAAATTTCCAAAAACTTTCTATACATGAAATGTTCAGAATTTCATAAGCTACAATTCATTCAATTGGAGTTTCTTCAAATTCCCAACAGAATTTGAACCACGATCAATCAAAGACAGTCAACGCAAAGATGCTCTTTTGAAATTCAAATTTAAATTGGCATTACTTTGACCTGGCTGTTTGGGCTGTTTTGAAGACTTTATAAAGATTTTCATGAGATGCAACCTGAACACCAATTGTTCCACAAGAAAAGTACTACACTTTGTATATAGAAACTTTTTGCCAAAAACCAATTTATCATGCACTTTCGAAGAGGTTTCCAAAATCATTTCAAAGGGTCAAACTAAGTTGACCAGCCCTAAAGACACTTAATTGGGTGACATGGTCCACACAAACATTGCTCCAAAACATCATCTAAACATAAATAAACATAATTAAGGGTCAAACAATGAATCATGCAATCATTTCATACACACACATGGCATAACAAGGAAAATTAAGCATTTCTAAGCATAAAATAAAACATGGCATGATTGCATGTATGCTAATGATGCTTATGCTCATGTAATGCATATGATAATGACATGATTAACACCGGGTGTTACATTCAGGCCCAAATTTTAAGCTCTAAACACACCCAACCGTTTTCCCCGTTTTCCAAGGAGAAACGGAGTACTAGCCGGATCAAATCCAAACAATAATAATATTTGCGTAAAAATCACGAGGAATTTGTGTGACCGTCCGTGACTCAAGTCACCAGGAACCCAGGACATTCACAACACAAATCTTTTTTCGAGCAATTGGGGGGCAAAGCCCCACCTACTTATATTGATCGAAGGCCAAAATTGGTTGTACAAAGACACCCAGGCATACCGGGAGGAGCAGGTGGGATACATCAGCGAGAGGGGAGGGGGGCGACAAGCACAATTACAAGTCATTACAACAACCTCGAATGTAATTCGCCCACACTATTACATGATTTTTCCGCGGCTTGAAGCGGCGGGACCAAGCTTCTAAATCTTTAGCTATCAAGTGAAGGGTGTGAGGCGGCGGTGGGTCAACTTGATCGAAGATGAGCGAAGTTTCTTGCCTTCCCGGACGTACCACAACACCACAAGGTTCACGTCGAGTCTTACCGAGGTTGGCGGTCTTCATCGCGGCAAATTTTCCGGGGGCCGACCGGTCATCGCCTTGTACACGGAGGTGGAGTGCATCCCAAACTTGGGTAGCGCGGGCAGTACGACTTAGAGAGGGGACGGAGGTTTTTGTGGAAAAGATTAGCCCGGGAGTTGAGTCGGTCTAGGTGGAGAAGCCAACCGAAGAACTTGATCTTGTTTGGGAGGGTGCAAGCCCAAATGCGTTTCGGGCCTTCTAGAACAGGGGGGAAGGGTGGAGAAGGCCATGGCGGCGCGGCTGGTGAAGAGAGGCTGGCCACGGAGCCTGAGACAGCGGTCATCATCTTCCTCACTGAGGCTAAGACTCGCAAGGACATCAGTGCGGGAGGCAAGCTCGGCAGAGGCTTGCATCGTGAGCCGGGCCCGAAGCATTCTATGGAGGCCGGCGTAACAACATCCCCGACGCAAGGCGTAAGGCGGCGGTGAGAGAGGAGAGCGAGGGGAAGGAGGTGGCGGAGGATCTGGCCCGGACCGGCGTCATACCGAAGGAAGTGAAGTTACCGCTCCCAACGGTGACGGTGGAGATGTCACGAGTCGGGCAGCTCTTCAAGCACAATGCGTTCCAAGAAAGAAGTGGGGTCCCTGGATCCCAGATCCCAGGGGGAGTGATCCCAGAACCACTGTTTCCAGGGAAGAGGAGTGGAGGTGAGAAGTTTGGTCACCAGTTTCAAGAGGAGGCAATGGTTCTGATCACCAATGTCCTTGACACCCAACCCGCCGGAGTTTTTAGGACGGCAGATCAGTTTCCAAGCCACCAGACACTGAGAGCCGTGACAACAATCTTCCCGATCTAGAGAAATGCTCGGCGTTTGCTATCAATGGCCTCTACGTACGGGCGGTCTTAGGGAGTAGCAGGGAGAGCATGTAATAGATGGGGAGGCTGCTTAGGACTGCATTGACAAGGACGATCCGGCCGCCAGAGCTCAACAGCCGAGCCTTCCAACCGCTAAGATATCGGTCGAAGGAGGCCAGGAGGGGCTAGTAGTCCGCGACTCTAAGTTTGTGAGGGGAGAGAGGGAGTCCAAGATAGGGCTAGGGAAGGCAGAGACCGAGCAGCCAAGGACCGCAGCCATGGAAGCGGCGTTTGCAAAGTCTAGGTTCATGGGAATGAAGGTTGACTTGTCAAAGTTGATATGAAGACCGGTGGCCGCGGAGAAAGAGTCGAGGATAAGTTTGAGCGAGGCAACGCTGGCTACATCGCCCTTAAGCAAGATGAGAGTGTCGTCGGCATATTGGAGCACTAGGCAAAGAAGTGAGGGATCTAGAGGATGGCTGACCAAGCCCTCCCTGGAAGCTTTCTGTATGAGGCGTTGGAGCACATCTGCAACAATGATGAACAGATAAGGAGAGATAGGGTCCCCTTGGCGCAAACCACGTCGGCATTGGAGCCAACGGCCAGGCACACCATTCAGCAGAATGGACGTCTTGCCAGAGTCGAGAATCGAGCGGATCCAGGAACACAAATCTGCTCAAACGTTCATCAGAAGATGCCAGACTGGCCCGATCCAACCACGGGATGCTATAGGTGAGTGCAAAAATTACAGAGAACTATTGATCCAATATTTCAATTCAATTTCTCATCGCTGTTTAAATAACAACACGACACGGTTACATTACACGTAGCCCTTCCATCTTATGTTTTTGTGGAAGATGCACGGGCAGGCTAACAATGCAATACAATGCCCGCATATGAAAATAGAATTCAGAATGTAAATGAGTCCAGGCCTTCCTAAATGTTAGAAGGTGACAGCAAATATGTTAGTGCGATCAGGATTCTAGATACCTTCTCACGGATTCCTACTGCCAGAGGACAGAAAGTTGTCATCAAGTTCTGACTCCCGTATTGCCTGTCCAGACTGTAATTTCTTTGCACTTCACTTCACAGGACTTTGAGAAAATCATATGCCAATTCAGCAGCCACCAAATACTCCCTGTTCGGCAGAAATTGTTGTCATGGTCATATTTCCATCATCTTACTGAACGAGAATAGCACAGAAGAATGGCAAACCCACTATTGCCGGTAATCGTGCTCCCTGATGACCACATGTTCTCAACGTGGTTTCGGTTGCACCCAGCGCTTCCTTTTGGTAGGTTTTGTAGTACCATTGTCACCGATAACTTGAGCCACCACAAGCTTTTGAGCTGGTAGCTGGCCAATGAAGAGAACATTTTGTGCCCAACCAGCATAGCTTCCAAATCTAGTAACAAAGGCATCGGCAACAATAACACTAAGTTTTGGGGTCAAGCTCTTGCCAGCTAGCTCTGGTAATAGATACTGTGTAGCAACCTGCATTAAAATTCATAGGGTTTAACACTCACATAAAATAGATTTTGGGTCACATATTAAGTACACAGAGCAAATCTTCTTTAGGCGGCATCCTCAAGTTTGATTAAAAAAATAATCAGAATCGAAGGAAAAAAAAACTGACCATTTCAATGTTTTAACTTTTTTTTTCTCTCGAAAAACCAGGAGAGCCACGCTTCATTATATTAAGAAAGAGGCGGTAAAGAACCCTAGTACAACACACACCCACACACTTTAACTCTTAAGATACATTCGCGTCGCTAAGAAAAGTAAAGCGCCCCCTGCACCTACAACAAATCAACTAACAGCTTGGGTGGCGGCAGTAAAGCCCATGAGCCCCTGCCATTGTCTACCACCGACGCTCATCGCCGGCCAACTTCAAGGCTTTAGCTATGTTAGGATTTCAGTGTTTAACAGGTACATTCATTATGAATGAGGATGGAATATGTATCTACACATGGTGATTGGTTTACTAGCATTTCAAATAATATCTTTCTCAAAAAATTAAAAAAAAAAAAACTTAACAGGGAACAAACCTAGTAAAGAGCAAGTTTTTTATGGTCAAATAAAATGGTTGAGTCATAACTTGAATCAAGTATCATGTGCAGTTTACATACGACCGAGGGAAGTGCAACACAGGTTACCCTGTACAAATGGTCAATAATTCATCTATGTAAAGCCTATTTACTGTGGTCTAACAGAGAATGATGGTGATGAACATAGCTCAGACAAGCTCTAACCTCACTAAAGCTAACAATGACCAACAATGGTATGTCCAGATGGAACAACAGAAGTAGAAGAGATTGTTACACCACTAACACAGAAGTGAGAAATAGCATACCTTCCAAACATGTGTGTCGACAGGAATAGCATGATTTTGATCAAGGGAGAACAGAGCAATGCAGGCAGCGACCTTTGGACCAACACCTGGCAGAGTGCAAAGAGCTTCGATCACATCTGAAAGCTCCCTCTCACGCAGTGAAGCAAGCCATTTTTCACCTCCTCCAGGTTTGGCCTGCAATTCTTTAGCAGTGCCAACAATGTACTTTGCCCTGCTTGTTTGTCATAAAAAACCACAGAATTGTCCAAATCAGTATTACTATGGAGCAATCTAGCAATAATGTATAGTTATACACATGAGATACTCATGAGCAATTACTAATTTATGATCTGTGCAGTTACAATCATATAACAAGACTTTTCTGCCTGATAAGGTGGTTCCCAAAGAACAAAATGCCAGTATGATGCAAACAAGAAGTTGAGTTCTATATGTATTTACATCTATGTAAAAATCATCAGCAGCGTTATCATCTCCATCATAGCACAAATGGTCGTTGCCTGATTAGATCAACAACTAGCCCAATGTACACATCGGTGTCATTTCTCAACCAAAGCTTCAGTTGAAATAGTAGAAAAGAAACAATAGTAGCTTAATTAACCTAGAACGACCTGCCAATGCTATGCTGCAAATGAAATAGCAGCTACCTGAACGGGATAACAACAATAGAAAGGAAATCTTTGAGCTCCAGCCTACGATCTAGGCATTTAATCATGAAGTAAAACTGGCAAAGCCAAACTAAATTTGACGAGCTGTGCTGAATCATACTCCCTCTGTCCCTAAATGTTTGTCTCTAGAAAACCGTGGTTCTCTCACAGACACGCTTCCCGAACGACACACGTAAAGGGACGGAGGGAGTACATGCAAAGCTTATGCTTGTCGTTGTACTCCAAAATCCAAATGGAATGCAAGGTAGGAAGGTATCAAAGAGCTGACCTGTACCCAAACCCAGCCTCACGAAGTTCCTGCTCTGACACGCGCGCGAGCCGCTCGATGGTGGGGAACCGGTGGAAGACGAAGCCACCAACCTCGCCGAGCCGCTCCCCATAGCCTGCCAGCGTCCACACCATCTTCTCGATCCGGGCAATGTTGTTGTTGGAGGAGCAGAGGAACTGGAAGACGCACTCGACGGGGTCCTGCCTTAGCACCCGGGCGCCGCCGCCCCCGAGCCGTGCGGAGACCTCAGCGAAGCGCTCGTCTGCGGCGGCGAACTGCCGCCAGAGGTCGGCGAGCGAGACGGCCGCGTTGAGATAGTCGCTGAGCGCGGCGCGGGCAGCGGGCACCGAGGAGGCGGGGCAACCGCCGTCGTTATGGAGGACGAATGCGAGGCGGCCATCGTCGGAGTCGGGCAGGTGGGATAGGGAGACGAGGTGGGGCCCCACGGCACCGGTGAAGCGGAGCGGGGGAGAGGGAGGTGCGGCGCCAGAGGAAGGTCTGGCCGGTGGGGAGGGTGAGTGGGAGGGAAAGGTCGGCCGTGGAGAGCGGGAGTGGATGCCACTCTTCCTGCGCCTCGACGGTCCCGGCAGCGAGGGGAGGCGGCGACGGGCGGAGGGAGTGGGATCGCGGTGGTCGGGGGTTTCGGGTTTGGGGGCCTCTACGGACGGGACCGGCGGCGGGGTAGAAGAGAGTTGTGGAGGAGACGGCGTGAGCGACGGCGCTCTGACAACGCGGCGGCGGCGAGGAGGCATGGCGGCGACAGCGGCGGCGAGGGAGGAGACCGTGGAAGAAGCGAAAGGCGCATAGTAGTTTACGCAAACAAGTCTAGAAGGCGGAAATACAGATCCTCTGTATGCCCGTCATAAAAGGTTCGTTATTCGGCACATCAGTAACGTTCATTTTTTTTTTTTTTGAAGCGGCGGCGTTTTTCATTGCTTGAGAAAAGCGCCAGTAACGTTCACCTCTAATAACACTATATTTTGATCAAATTTTGTGAATTTCGTCTAAAAGTATAGGCCAATTGCATTATTAAGCATATAGAAAACATTGTACTTGTCGTTTTTGTGGTTTTTAAAGGATTTTATTGAATCAAGATAATTTAATTGTAAACCCACTCCCGGCCTCTGCAATATATGTTGTGTGTGTGTGTTTTTGGACCTCAGCATATCCACCATGCTTTAGCTGTTTTTTCCGGTATACTACGTGGTCCGTTTAGAATCGTGTTTATTTTTTGGGCGCGTATGTTCGGTATTCAGGCATTCAGGTAGAAAGTTGTTTTTAGGGCGCTTATTATGTTTGGTACTCAGCGGGTAGAGTCATTATGTTTGGGCAAAATGCAATGACAGGAACACCTCAATACTGATTAATTCAAATTAACCATTTTCACAACCTGTTTGGTAATGAAGTTTGCGAAGAAGATAGTTTGGGTATGAGAAGTGAGAAAAACTGAAGTTTAATTTGTCAATTAAAAAACATTAAGAGGTGGAGAATAGCACAATACTAAGAATACTGGCTATCAGGTAAGTTTTTTTGTGTCTTGTTGCTCAAAATACAGAATAGTGGATAGCGTACGGTTCGAGCGTGCCCAAAAACTCCATACTATTGAAAATAAATTATTGTTTCTTATTTAAACTGAAACAAATAGAACAAAAACACATAAGGTATATTTTGTTTCTGGTTTTTCCCAGCCACTCCGGTCAGGCATATTCTGTTTCTGGTTTTCCCAGCCACTCCGGTCAGGTCTTGCTAGTGTATGTGCTCCAGATAGTGCAGCTATTTTCTGCGCAAATGGCCCAAAAGTTCAGCGACATAGCTCAAGAAAATACAGATAGACAGTTAAGTAAGTTTCAAAACCCGCCACACCTTATCATCAAGACCCATTCTATAGAATACCTCCACGTGGGCCAGCATCTGCAGAACATGTGCACTAGAAACTATTTAGTTCGATAGGTACTTCTCATAAGTCACATTTCAAGCATTTCAACAAAACAAAGATGAGACATTGGCATGGAATGAAGGATCCATTGGAAACGCTAACCAGGAAGCCTCCCTTCAGGTGGACACTGCTCAGTTGCTGTGACAGCAACCCGCCCATATTTCATTGGAATTTTCGGGCCACCAGCTTCCTGTATTATGCCATTGACAAAACATATTACTCCATGGACTTGAATGATCAAATTACTAAGTGAGATACTTGAGCAGAGGAAGGACAATGACCTCAATTGCCGTAGCACTTGGTAACTGGAACAAATCGGCGTAAGTGATACCTGGGTATTTGTCCTTGATAGGTTGGATAAGCTTCAATGCATTAATCAGACCTGTGAAAATCAAGTCAAAATCTGCAAGTTACTACTTACTACTGGCCTAGAATGTATCAGAAATTTAGACTGTCAAGAAAATACCAGCATTGGCTCCATGACTCAACTCGGCATCGAACCTTAAGCTTCCATCAGCTCCAACTCTCGATGTGGCCACTCCTCAATATTCTTGTCATAGGTACCAGAATCATGCCACCCCAGACGGACCTAAACAGAGTCGAAAGCATTCACTCATCCAAATTTGTGCCTAAAATTGCAGATTTGTGTTGGATGTTTTCTTAATCAGAGACTTGTTAGTTGTTACTTGTGGGTACCACCATGTAAAATACCATAGGAACTTCGGTCAATGTCCTCCGTTGGCGCATTTCATCATTGCTACATTCAAGTTTTGGTACTAGATCCCATTCCTATGTGATTTGACCGTATTTTGCAGTTATAACATTGTTTGGTATCAGCCCTCTTTGCCCACTGATCATCAGAAACCATAAGGACGTGTACTTGTAGTTCAATTAAAGGCGGATTGTTTGGCTGCACATGCTTAATAACTTATACAAGATACCTGGCTGAAAAAGTGTATATGTGCAATTAATTATTGTGCTTGGTTCACCTACATAGCATTATATGCATTGTTAAGTCTATGATTGGTTGTCTACAATAAGTTGTTTGTCTATCTATAACAAAGGGCCACATATGTGGCATGTGAGTTTTAAGCAAACCCACTCTATTAGTTGTGATATGACAGGCGACACAATTCCCTAGAATCTAGATACTTTGTCTTTTTATTGTTGTGGCCAATTATGTCTAGAGTTTCCTTTAGGTATGCAAGTTGTAGATGTGGTTGTTGGTGTCAATTGCACACACTTATTATTGCAACCAATTTTTATAGATTCCATAGCTCGATTTGATGTACACTAGTGGAACAGGGGGCTACATGGGCCAAAAGCCTCTCTAAGGTCTGAAATTTAAATATCCCTATGATAATACTAATTGGTGCGTAGTATTTCAATGTAAAGATGTTTTTTTTTTTGTCTGGTTCCACCACAGTGTGTCGTGGATTTCTCTGTTCGATCCAATGTGTCATGTCATGCTAGCATGACAGTTGTGAGTGCAGCTATGCTAAAGTACTTCAACATGAGAAGTTTCTTGACTGGACCAGAATACTTTGTTATATATTACCATAACATGTCCTGTCACTAGATTGTTGTTGCTTTGACGATGAAGAGGCTTGCAGGTTCTCTTCTAAACCAACATAGTAAATATTTTTATAGCTTTTTATAGCCATTGGGCTCATACCTTTTCTAGATGGATGATATGGACGCCGACCATAAGCGCCGATAGCGAGGAGCCTACATGTGTCGCTACTGTTTGTTGCACCGCTGGAACCAAATATCCAACTACCTGAGAAAGGGAGGGCCTAAAAGCGGATGCCAACATGGCGGCGATGCGATGGAGACGGTTTGACCATCGGCGTGCTTGGCGCGCGGGGAGGAGCCGCCCGGGCGGGATCGGGAAGACAAACGATGGGCTCGTCGGCGGTAGGGGCGATGGAAATCTGGGTCATTTGGTGGATTGGTATTAGGGAAGGGCTGGGAAGGAGCGGCGGGGGTAGCTAGGGCGACCAACGGTAAGGTCCTCCGGGCCGAAAGCATCTGCGTTGTACTATGTAATTCGAAAGAAGAAGAAGCTACCTATTACTTGCTCTTCTTTGTTGGATCTATGTCCGCAGTCCACCCGGTGACTTCATAAGTGGAGATAAAGTTATCAAATGTTCTCACTAATACTAGGGAAAAACACACATGTCTAATCTTGTAGGTATATATAAGCTGCGCGAGCTCGTCGTCGTTGTGAGTGTCCGCATTGTACAGTGTAATCCAAAAAAAAAAAAAAGAATTTGCTACATATTACTCATGTTTTTTGTGTTCAATATCAGTCAGTGTTACACCCAAATATTGAATGATACTAAAACACGACTAGAACGATACTAAATCTGTAGTATAACATCTCAGTGGGTGTACATAGAATAGTACTTGTATATATATAGATATCATGAAGCCGGATGTGGATATAACTATGCGATCTGAGCGACCGTGAAAGATGTAAAAGCTTCATCATATTAGATTTTGGTATCCTAAACAATTTTTATTCAAAAAAAATTCAACTACAAAGTTATAGAATGTGTCAAGGGCTTCAATTTTGATATAAAGTTTGTGTCATTCGAGTTTATTATGGAAATAACTATGAATTATATTTGATATAAAGTTTTTTAGTGTCGCTCGGTTTTGATTTGATATAGATAAGATTTAAAACCAAGTTTAGTGGCATCTGAGTTAGCACTTTAAAAGTTTAGGGACCTGGTACATGGATGACACTACTAGCCAAGTTTTGGTCCAACGATGAATTTTACTCTTGTTATCGTCCTAGTACTTCCATTGCCTATCGCATCCTATTTACTATATATGTCAGTGACAGTGGCCGTGGCATTAGCTGAAAGAAGCTTCTCATAATCTAAATCGTTTAAGAACTATTTTTAGATCTAAAATGTCACAGGGAGAGCTATTTGGTGGCTTGTTGGGTAAAAAAATTTGCAGTGTCCTCGAGAAAATTATGGACGTACTACTTCCTCAGCTCTATCTTTTTTAAAATGTCATTCTCCTTTTAAGAAGTCAAACACACTCCACTTTGACCTAAGATATGTAATAAAAATATCAATATTGTAGTACATAATTAGTATCAATATGAAAGATCATTGAATCTAATTTTAGAGTAAACTTACTTAATTTAGATATACAAATGTTGCTAATATTTTCTATTCCCTTCGTCCAAAAAGATGTAATTCTTGATTTTTGAGAAATCATACCCTTTCAAGTTAATATTTATGATGTGATATAGGTATCATTGTGAAATATTTTTAATTTTTTGGACAGGGACTGTACAATCCTAATCAAACTTATGAAAGTTTGACCGATACGAAAGTACGATAGTGATACATAAAAAGTGTACTAGGAAAAAAGATCACGTAAAAAGGCCATCCTTTTTGTAGATGCGCCATATGTAGTTGAAGATAGCCCCACAAAATTTGTCTTGTTATTTTGTGGTTTGACTATCAGAAGCAAAAGGACTCCTGTTAATGAGATATAAAGGAAGTATCAATCATTTTTATGTGAAGCATATGCATCGAATATCTTTTGTTAGAACATTAATATGTGGCTAGACACGGGCAAATCTCTCCCCACTTGACCCCCCTTTCGCTTTTTAACACGTCGAGAGTGATGCCCGTTAGCCGGCCTCCAGAATCTACCACGTTAAGCCCGATCGTGACACGTGCTTCGACGACGATGATTGAAAGCGGTGATTGTGATGGCTAAGTTCCTCATCCTAGGAATAATAAAGTACATATATAGTATCTTGTGTGGCTAACAAGTGATCGTCATGAAGAAAGCATCAATGGGGTCATGAGTGATTGTCAGAGATGGGCAGGCTAAAAGATGTGGCACTCCTTCATCGGTGATGTCTTTGTGTGAGTGCCCATGTGACACCATCTGTCCTAGAAATGAACATGCTTGATTGTCACTAATCCAAGGAAAAGTCAGCAACTCTTAGTATAATAACTGTACTCTTGGAAAAGTCATATGATCAGCAGTAGCTATACGTATGTCGTGATGAGCCAATTATCAAGTTCAACATTTTTCCCACGACTACTGACATCTTACTTGAAGCAACAAGAGTAATAGGTGATGAATAAAATGAATGAAGCCTTTATTTGTGCCGGTTTAATTGTGTTAACTTTGTTGTAATTAGGTCCATGATTTGTAGATGTAATCACACACAATGCAAAGTAAGCTTGCATGCTACCCTAGCTATCTATATGTACTCTGTAACACATATGGAATACAATCAATCATTCCCACAACACTTTCATGGTATCGAGCAATTATTGTCGGTGGTAAAGCGATTTAGTAGAAATAAGTTTCTTAATAATGTTGTAAAAGATGATGATGAGGAAGTAGTGGAGAGATTACTAGCGTCTGTAGTCATGTGGGAACCAACACGAGATTCGGTGTATATCATTTAAAAGGTGCGGAGGAGGTATGAACGTCATGGTGTTGAAGGGCTGCCAAGCGATCCCGGTTCCACAAGCCTCCATGTGTGGGGTTCTAGGGCATCGCCGCGAGCTTTTTGATAGGTTGGCATGGGGCCTGAAACACTGCGGTGAGGGCGCGGCTCCCCATAGATGTACTATGGTGGGGGAGTGGCATAGTTGGCCCCATAGGCGTGCCCGCCCAAAACATCGTTGAAGGGGCCGCCATGCGAGGAACAAAGGTGAAGGCCGGCGGTGGCGGGGCGGCCGTAGGGCCACATCTGCGGTGTGCCGGCCCTAGGTTGCGTGAAGGATGGGTGCACACCGGGTGGGGCACGCCGACGGGCCCATGCACGGCGTGAGGTGTACTGCATGCACAAGTCTTGCTCTAGGAACAAGAGCGGTGAGATCATGTTAATCAAGTAGAAAATCCAAGGAGGAGGATGTTATGGGCGTGGTAGACATTTTGGCGAAGGGGAAGAAGGACTCATAAAAACACGACATGTTTAGAAATAAGAATGTTGTTCGATTTGGAGCTCAAGACACCGATAGCCTTTGTGTTCCGAGGAATAGGGATGAACAGGGGTGCAAGTTTCACTACAAGAAATGTGTTGGTTTATGATGTTTTCTTTGAAAGCATTTCAACTTAGTGATATAATTAAATAAACGTCACAAAAAATGTCTTCAAGGTAGCCAAATCCTATATTGTGACTATGTTTATGGTGTCATAACTATATTTATCACAAAAGTCATTAACCCCCACACGTCTTGTAGAATTTGTGGGGTGCAAGTTTGTGTCCCTACGCGTCTTCTTCGAAAGACAAAGACTATTATTAGTATTTTGAGTTTCAGTCAAGGTATGCAATCTTGGGCCGAGTTGATTGGTTGAATTTGATACTTGATTGATTGGTTGAAGTTAGGTGGGGGTGCAAGTTTGTGTCACAACTTTACGTTTTTCACAACTTTGTCCATTTAATATGACCTATACAAACGGTGTTACAAAACAGGGGGTAGACGGTGGTTTCGTTTAGAAAAAATGAAGGTAAACGCGCAGTTAAGAAAAACAAGGAAAAATCGCCATGAGTGTTCAAAAATAACAATAGAATCATTAAATTCCTAAATAAATCATGTAAGGTTCAAAAATAAAATAAAATAAATCATAACTGTAGAGTGCTGATAATCAGGTCGCTATTTCTCCAACACTTGCTATACATTCCTTTTGCTCTAGTCTCTTTCCGTAATTCGCGAAAAACTGTTTACACAGTACGTGTATGTAGCTCTGACGCCAGTCACTTGGTAGCACGCCGTTTATACATGTATGTTTCATATGCTTACAGAGTTTACAATGGACAGTCGTAGACTTCAGAATCGGATCATATAACGATATCGCACTCAGTTCCCGACCAGAGATGTCAAGAACGCCAGCCCTGCGATCAGGATCATGATGTTGAGGAAGTAGTTGGACTGCATGGGCTTGTCCGGGCTGCCTCCGAACCCCTCGTACTCTGCCCTGATCTTTTTGCTTCATCGACTCTGACAGCTCCCTCTGTGAGTTCACCCGCGCAACATGCTCCATCAGTTTACCGTCGAGCTGCCCCTAGTAGATTGTAACAGTTTAATGGAGGGAGCAAGTAAGTGTTTTTTTACCTTTCCATACGAGTATTTGGCAGCGACGAAGGGCTCCGGCTGTGGAGCTGCGCCGTTGTTGTCATCGGCTGTCGCTGTTGCTACTGCCGCTGCTACTGGTTCTGGTGTAGGTTCTGCTGCTGGTTCTGGTTCTGGAGCCACTGGTGGTGGTGTGCTGCTGCTACTGATGGTTCCAGTGTTAGTGCAGTACCCCATTTCCAAGGGGTATCGGTTGAAAATCGTTTCAACAAATTCGTCCAAAACTTTTAAGAAAAATTAAAAAGCTTTGAACTTGAAAGTTTATCCAAGAGATGCCTTCTAAAAAATTGTTTCAATCTCTCACCAAAAGAGATAGCTTCTTCCGTCTTTTCGTCTGCAGGTGCAGTGATCATGTCATCGTCGAGTGAGAATCCCTGCATGGAAATCACATCACATGCATGAAGTTAGACTGTAACCAACATACACATAAAGTTTGAGCAAGAACTGGGAACAAGAATGAAAAGTTGACCCAAGCAGCTTTAACAAAACTCAATCATACGTTTCTATGGAATGGTTCAAGACAGACTAATTTACTGCCAGCTACCACTTGTCCTATACATCTCAAATTCCCAATATCAGACTAAATTCTGGTCTTGCTGTACTGGTACATTAATCTTTCTTTCATTCCATATGACTGAACAGAATGCGGGTAAGCAAAGAGCATGTACATTAAAAGAAATAAATAAGTCATTCAAATGGAAGACCAAGACCTCAGCAACAGATATTTCTTAGTGTGTTTACTCATTTACTAAAGTTGTGACTGGATGTAGAAGGTCAAAATGGAAGGACAGTAACACACTAACACTAACCTCAGGAGGATCAAACTTTGCACCAAGATCACTCAGCTTAGCATGAGCTTCAGCATAGTCTTTAAAAAACGCTTCCTGGTCTTCTGCGTACTTTTCCGCGTACACCTGAATGCGCCATAGATTCAGTGGATGCAATAACGATCTTCAAAAAAAATCAGAAGTCGCAAGCTGAGCTCAAGCACTACCTTGAACGACGGGTCCTCAAATAATGCAGCATCTGTTGGCAAAACTAGAAGATCCTGCTCCTTCTGCTCTTCTAAGGGAAGCTGGCTCAGAAACTTCATGTCCTGAAACGTTGTTAACAGCTTAAATCATCAGAGATTCTCGTGAATAATATGATCTATAAACACGACAAAAAGGAAGCACACCTTGAAGTAACTGTTATCAAACTTCAACCACTCAACTGTCCAAGATTGCCCTCCAGGCTCACCAGGCCCATCCTTCTGCAAAATGCAATGACAGGAACACCTCAGTACTGATTAATTGAAACTAACCATTTTCACAACCTGCCTGGTAATGAAGTTTGCGAAGAGGATAGTCTGGGTATGAGAAGTGAGAAGAACAGCAGTTTAATTTCTCAATTAAAAAACATCAAGAGGTGGAGAATAGTAAAATACTAAGAATACTGGCTATTAAGTTTTTGCATCTTGATTATGTTTTGTCACTAAACATAGCAAACTATAGAAGTTATCAAGTAACTCCACTGTAAGGCAAGGATAGCAAAGTGTGTGTTCTGTAAATACAGAAGTGGATAGTGTACGGTTCAAGCATGCCCAAAAACTCCATACTATTGAAAATAAATTATTGCTTCTTATTTAAACTGAAGCAAATAGAACAAAAAAACATACGGTATATTTTGTTTCTGGTTTTCCCCAGCCACTCCGGTCAGGCCTTGCTCTTCCAAGTGTATGTGCTCCAGATAGTGCAACAATTTCCTGCACAAATGCCCCAGAAGTTCAGGGACATAGCTCCAGAAAATACAGATAGACAGTTCAGTTTCAAAACCCGCCACACCTTATCATCAAGGCCCATTCTATAGAACACCTCCCTAAGGTGTTCAGCCGGATCACGTGGGCCAGCATCTGCAGAACATGTGCATTAGCAACTATTTAGTTTGATAGGTACTTCAGTGCTCATAAGTCACATTTCAAGCATTTGAACAAAACAAAAATGAGACATTGGTATGGAATGAAGAATCCATTGGAAACACTGACCAGGAAGCCTCCCCTCAGGTGGACACTGCTCAGCTGCTGTGACATCAACCCGCCCATATTTCATTGGAATTTTCGGGCCACCGGCTTCCTGTATCATGCGATTGATAAAACATATTATTACATAGACTTGAATGATCAAATTACTAAGTGAGATACTTCAGCAGAGGAAGGACAATGACCTCAATTGCCGTCGCACTTGCTAACTGGAACAAATCTGCGTAAGTGATACCTGGGTATTTGTCCTTGATAGGTTGGATAAGCTTCAATGCATTAATCAGACCTGTGAAAATCAAGTCAAAATCTGCAAGTTACTACTGACCTAGAATGTATAAGAAATTTAGACTGTCAAGAAAATACCAGCATTGGCTCCATGACTCAACTCAGCATCGAACCTTAAGCTTCCATCAGCTCCACCTCGCTGTGGCCACTCCTCAATATTCTTGTCATAAGTACCAGAATCATGCCACCCCAGACGGACCTGAACAGAGTTGAAAGCATTCACTTATTGACACAGCACAATATGACTAGTTGACTACAGGGGCATGGACACATGGTGAACTTGGTTCTGCGTATAATCGCAGAAGCACTGGTACATAGTGACTAAACAACTCCGTGTGGAATTAATTTCACTAATCAACCTAGTAAAATGCAAGGGAAACAAGCACAATGTCATATAGTAGCACAGAATTGGATACATCAAGAAAAGCAAGTCAGAACAGAGGCAGAAAAATGTAGAAAGTGGGTAGCTCCTCCAATATACATGTTTGCTGTAGCACATGTATCCAACCAATTAAAACTTGTGCTGACGTCCAAATTTGTGCCTTTGTTGCAGATTTGTGTTGGATGTTTTCTTAAGCAGAGACTTGTGGGTACCATGTAAGATATCATAGGGACATCTCTGACTGTCCTCCCTTGGTACATTTCATCATTGCTACATAAGTTTTGGTACTAGCTCCCATTCCCATGTGGTCTGACCGTATTCTGTAGTTACAGCAGTGTTTGGCAACCCTCTTTGCACTCTGATCATCAGAAACCACAAGGGAATGTCCCTTTATTTTCCTTGAGCCCTCAGCTACCGAGATGGACATCTATGATGTAAGGAAAACCATGCTACATCAGAGACGGCATGTGCAATAACCACATTGCACACCACAAGCAGTCCAGCAAAGCAACGCCGCCACTAATTTGTATCTAAACTCAAGGACACCCTAGTAAAGTTCAACAAATCTAACGAAGTTCAAATATACAGAATCGTATTAAAAAAAATTAGCCTCGAGACTCGAAAGCAAGGAGGACACTGTTGTTGCTGTGTACCAGGATGGGATGGCAGTATGTAGTCTTAAGGAGCTCCTTGATGTCCTCCCGCGCGCCCTTGAGCTGCGCCGCGTCCGACGCCGCCATGCACCGGACCACCGGCACGCCACGCCCGCGTCCGGCCGCCTTCTGCGCGCACGCAACCCCACCACCACTACAAGGTCAGTCAGAGCAGCTAGATTCCATCTGATGTAGAGTAACCGAGAATAATGCAGGCCGACAAACTCATATCGGCCGGCGCTCGCTCGCTTTCGCGCGCGCGCGAATGTTGAAATCGAACCTGCGAGAGGAGCAGGGGCTGGCGGGAGCGTAGGCGCAGCCCCGCGCGGGCGGAGCATGGGGGGGAAAGAGGCGGCGACCGCAGCTGCGACCGTTGCGCGTCGAGCGGAAGGTGACGAGGACGGCGACGGCGAGGCGGCGGGGGGAGGAGGCGGCGGAGGCGCTCCGCCATGGCCGGCGCCGCGCGCGAGAGAGCTTTGGAAATTTGGAGGGAAGCGGCCAAGCGGGGGAGGGAGGGAGGATTGCTGCGCGCTCGCCTACGTGGCTGGTTCGCGGGGAGTTTGAGCGCGCCTTCGCCTCGCCATCGAGGTGTCGAGGGGCTTCTCGGCGGCGGGTGGTCGGTGACTGGGTGAGGGCCGTGCGCGTGTGTGGCGCGGCGAGACTGGAGTGGAGTCTAATCTTGCGCGGGCCAATGGCCGGAGGACGCGTGTGCTTGGTGGACCGCGATCGCGACGGAGGGCAACGGACCAAACGGTCTGCTGTCATCGTCTCCTCGAAGAGAAACACCTCGGAGGGCAACGGTCTCTCTCTCTGCTGTCATCGCCGAATTACTCCATTTTTTTAGAAATTCGGAAGATGGTTTTTGCAGTCGATAAGCTGGCTAATACTTATATTGTTGTGGGATAAAAACACAACTATACCATATACTGTACTAATTAATTGGGCTAAGAAGTTCAAGTGAACGAGCTCTGAAAGTAGCATTGTTCTTGCTAGCTACATTTGTAAGATACATTGACCATACAACAGAGACAGACATACGCTCACCAAAAAGCTAAAAGTCTAGAGGTACAAAATAAGTTCTAATACATATTTATTGAGTTTGAGATTCTAAAATAGCTATTCGACCTCGGCAAAGAAACTTAGAGAAAACAATAATATAGAAGTTGTGTACCAAACAATACCGTAGAAACGGTTTTGGCAGGAAGTCATTAAGGAGCTAAAGTACTTCTACATAGGGGAGAAGGAGCATGGATTTATTATTTTTCTAGGGCAATAGAGTGTTGGCTCTCCACCTCGCATTGCAAGTTTTTCTAGGGCAATAGAGTGTTGGCTCTTATTGCACGCTTGTTCGTTGCTATGTCTAGCAGCGAATGAAGCACATCAGCCTTGCAAGAAAATTAATCAAGTCAAGAGGACAAATATTTGTGGTCATTTATGTAAGAAAAGAGAGATTAAGAAGCTGATATGTAGGTAAATTAGAACAGATATTTTTGGTCATTCATGGAAAAATAAATTTTTATAATGAGTAAACTAACTAGATGGAATCTTCACAAAAAGAAACTAACCAGTTGGAAGACTTTATTTAAATATTTTTAAAAAAAAGAAATAGTTAGACTGAAGCAGGCACGTGCGCTAAATCTGCGGGCGAACATCGCTGTCGCAGCATAGGCCCTAGTCGTGGCCCAAGAAATCCAAGTACCCATGTAGTTTTGGCCCAACATCAGGCCCAAGCGAACTAGTCCACCGACTAGGGGAACTTGCTGGCGACTCGCCTCTTCCGACGCCGATACCGTGACTCCGCTCGCCCCACGCTCGCATCGCCGCTGGCCGCCGCCCTGTTCGATCCCTGCTACTTGCGCCGGCCTGGAGCCCTCAGCTCAGCCCTCGGCAGACCATCTCGGCTGCTCGCCTACTCCCTACTCGCCCACGGTCGTTCGCGTGCACTCCGGCCGGCGCGGCACCGGAACAGGGGGCAGCCGGAGCAGCGGCGCCGCCCCAGCACAGGCTGCCTTGTGCAACTGCCCACATCCCGCAGGGCGCAGGCCGACGTCCGCAGCTCCATTCCGGCTGTCTGGCCTTCACTATTATTCTCCTGTTCACCTGCTCAATCCAGCTGCGGCCTCTCTAATTCGTGGTACTTCACTACTGTCCACTCCCTCATTTCCGGTCCCAATTATATTTGTAGTGTGTATATTCAATTTGATTGAAAATTGGAACTAGAATCATCAATCTAAAATTAGTGATTGTTCATAATTGAATGAGACCAATACTTTGGCATCTTTTTTTCCCTTAAGCTGCTGCCACACAACTGAATGAAACATTTTTTTATATGCAATCTAATGTTCTTACTATTTTTGTTGTACTATTAAACATGTAACTCAAACACCTTGGAAGCCCTCAGTGGTGGACCCAGGATTTCTGTACTGAGCATTCTAAAGTTGGAGTGGCACAAAGTGGTCATGAAAGTATTACTACATTTAACAAAACAAAACAAAACAAAACAAAAAAAACCTGGGAGGGAATTTTGTCAAGTGGAACATAGTTCGGGTCTCTAATCGAGGCCCGTTTGCTTGGCAAAAACAAAGACAGACATTCTATCTTACTTGTTTGCTATTGTCTTTGAAGCTCACACATATGCATATCCCATGGTTTTGTTTCAACAAATGCAGTTCTGATTGGGGATACTGAAATCAGTGATAGAGGTACATACTCCAGTCATTTTAGGATTCTAGTTGGTCAAACTTCCTTAACCTGATCCATCAATGCATGAAAAGTTACATAGATTGGCAACATATGCTTGATGTTACTAGATTCACCATGGAAAGTACTTTCACTATAACTTTCATTATGATATATTTTTTAAAAAGATGCAAGTCAAAGTGTCGAATTGGAGACAGTGTTGCTGTCCTAAACGACTTATATTTGGAATCAGAGGGAGTATTGTATACAATTATCTTCATTGTGTGTGTGGCTTGACTACATACAAAACTCAGCTTTGTCTCTCTCTCTCTCTCTCTCTCTCTGTCTGTGAAACAGCTCACCATGAAGATAGCCTGGGGTAAGAATTCCAAGGTTAAGAAGCAGTCGGTGGTAGTATCAACTATACCAGGCCTACCATTTGGAGTGGAGAGTGACAACGATGAGGCTGAAAAGGGAGGAAAAAGCAGATGAAAACACAAACTGTCCTGAAACAAAGCCAGTTGAAACTGCTGACTTGCTCCAGAGTCAGGGGAGACAAGCTAGCTGAGGTACCTCTAATTCTTTGAGATTGAATCCCACAAATTTCTTATTCCTTCATAATGGAACGGCCGATATGTGTTCGTGGGGGTTTTGTGCTGTTCATGTGTCGCGAGTTCAATTTTCTCGTGGTTACCTTGGCCAAAGAATATTCAATAACTGCATACTTTATGAAGTGATTCTTAATTATCGTGTAGTTGCAAAATGAATTAGTCTGTCTCAGAAATCCACCTTGTGTGGGTAACTGCTGAAATATACCCTCTCTTAGAAATCCACAAGAAAGCTGCTGAAATATCCAGTTTTAGCCATCCATATGCTTTTGCATTTGCTGCTGTCCATAAAACTCTTTGTGGACAACTAGTGAGGTACAATAATTCAGCAGTCCAGTCATACTCAGTTTCATTGTGATACTAGAAAGAATTAACTTTTTTTTTTTTTTGTTATTTTTTAGGAAGGGAAGTACCATGAAGCACTTGCTAAATGGGAGGCTGCGCTTATGTTGACACCTGATAATGCAATACTTCATGAACAGAAAGCTCAGGTTTTACTTGAAGTGGGAGATGCATGGCGTGCACTGATAGCAGCAACCAGTAAGATCTCGTTCTTTTGGATAAATGACTTGCTGGGCTATGCTATAGATAATGATGTGAACTGGGAATAACACCAGCCATTTAGTGATGCTACTACTATATATAGTAGCACCAACCATCTGTTATCTAGAATTTACTCAACCCATGGGGTTTCTTTCCTGGCAGAAGTAAACATTAGTGACACTTTAGTTGTAAACATTCAATACAACATTTATGACATAAGTGTGAAGAACCACCCCATTATCACAAACTCCATATGATCGTAGCAGCATGTATGAGCTAAGTTGGTTGTGTCAGTCCCATTTTCTACAGTAATCAGACCATTTAAAGACATGTTGGGTTATCTTGCAGGAGCAACAGAACTGGATCCATTGTGGCCTGAGGTTAGTAGTGATTTCATCAGTGATCTACTGGCTCTCTTTCAATTTTCGGTTTCTGCCCAGCTAGATCCCTGGGAGATTGCCATCATTACTCAATACTGTCACCCAATTAATCAATACTTCAGTAGTGTAATCATCTGCATTATCTGATGATTTACAGGCTTGGGTTACACTTGGTAGAGCTCAGTTAAATTTTGGGGAGCCAGATTCAGCTATACTGACTTTTTTGACAAGGCGTTAGCTATCAAAGGTGCCTTTGTTTTCTTTTTAACGTACTAGTACAATCCAGATTATCACCTAAGCAATCATTGGCCATCATAATATGTTGCATTTTACGCCTAATAAATCATCTGTCGGATGCTTTGTGCAGCCTGACTACAACGAGGCAAAAGCTGACCGTGAAACTGCTGCTCGTCTAGTCAAGAAACGAGGGCAGCTGCATACATCAGGTTTAAGTGCTAACAAGAGACGCTTCACAGTTGGGGAGTACCCAGAGAAAGGTGCAGAGGGCGAAGAAAAAGGGAAAGAAACAGTTGTATAATCCAGTTAGTCTGCTCACTTTTTTAATCCTAGTATGGCTGGCCTAGAATGGATGGAGAGCATGTAACCGTTTCAGGATTCTGCTCCAATTTTGCATGTCAGGAATCTGGATTTTTTTGAGCTGCGCGGTTGTGACAAAGCTGTATCATCGCTCTGTGAAACTATGTATTTAGTGGGAGAGGTATATAGAGGTTCAGAAGATGAGTGTCTTGAATCCATGTGGTGTTTGTGCATATTCCTTTGAGCCATGTGCTATTGTGCATCGTTGGTCCGGCTTATCTGTCAGTGTAGAGTGTAGACCGATGGCCGTCTAGCCAATCTGTTAGAATCTGTAAAGCCATTTGAGTACTCAAGCCTTTTTAACTGGCAGCTTCTCAGCGGTGTCAAGGATTGTTGACTATTGAGGAATGAGAGGAATGTTCAATTATCATAGGGTTGGGCTAAGGGTTTTGCTGTTTTACTAGCTTACAAATACCTCCACGCTCCACGAGATCCTATCCCTTGAATCCCTGATACATGAGAAGCCGTCCTCTCCTGCACAAAACAAGCTAAGATAGTCTGGAGCAAAGTTCTATCCTGGGAACATTTTGATGACCTACTCCCTCCGGGTTGGTATTAGACTCCCAAAATGGCTTTGACCACTTTGTTATTACAAAAAATATTTATATAAATGTGATATATGTATACTTTTATCAAAGTATTTTTTAACACAAATCTATTCATATAATTTTCACATTTATAAACTCAACAACTTAAAAATTATTAATGATTTATATTTCCAATGTTTGGCCAAAACTCTGGTAAAAACGACTTAATACCAACCCGGGAGTACACCTGCAACCCCTCTTGGACCCGTCTCATATCAACACTTGCTGGGAGGAGGCGGCGAGAAGAGAACCTAGAATAAAACAGGAGATTTCTCAACAATGTTACAAAATCAGCATTCCAGGTAGCTGCAAGAATAAAAAGACAACATATGGCAGAGGACGACAACTTTCGCTTAATGGATAGTGCTCCAGGAGAGGGGATTTTGGTTTTCATTTGTCTCCCGTCTTTGCCATGAGGGCCGTGTTTTGATCTGTATGCTTTTTGTACATAAAGCCTCTACTTTGGGACATTATTACCCACGTGAACTCCATTTGCAAAAATAACTACATGAGTAGAGGAACCTTTTTAAAAAAATTGTACATACTCCCTCTATCATGTAATAATGCATTCTAGCATTCAAATTTGTTCTCAAATATAATGCATTTTAAAGGATATCTAATTTTATATTAAATATTTTCCATTTATCAACCAATCACTATTAATCAAGTTGATGATAGCATTTATTTAATTACAAAATAAAATAAGGGTACATGTGTCTTTTATGTTCTCTCTTAATAATATGTTAAAATTCTAGAATGCACTAAGTTGCATGACAAAGAGAGTAGACAACTAGGTCATACAACTCAAGCTACAAAGCATACAAATACTTGTATGGCTCGATGCTTCGCAACCAACCGCAAAACCAAACAAGCTAGACAAGAGGAAAATGTGCCTCTGAAAAATGCAATTACACAGTTCGGACAATCTCCGTTAGCAATAGATACAATATTTGATTTGAGACCGAGGGTGTATTTTGTATACTCTTCATTCGCGTCATCATCAAAATCCAAAACTCAAAAGGCTTTTGCAGTTACGTGGTGTGGGTCCTCGTCGACGTTTTTAGGAAGCGCCGATTCGAACCATTTAGCATCTGAATGCTAAATACTCAAAAGGGAGATTTACATTTTACCATGATAACGAGTGTCCACTCTTTAAATACCACTATTCCAGATGACGCTACGAATTTAGCATGTGAGGTAGAAAACAGATACATATTTACCACAAATGATGACGTGGCTCACTTACTCTGTTTTCCAGCTTGGAACACGAGTGAAAAATGTCCTCCCTACCCCTGCAGGCCCGGACGTTCAGCACCCCGCGACGACACCCCCTTTCTCCTCCGTCCTCGTCCCGCGAGCGGGACACCGCCGCCACCCAACGCTGCCCCACGCCGCCGCCATCCCAACCTCCCAACGCCACCGCCCCCAACGCCGCCGCCACCCCCCACGCCGCCGCGCATCCCGCCGCGCCCAACGCCGCCACTCTTCAAATATGTGGGGAAGGGAAAGAAGCGTTTCGGCGGCGGCGGCGAGCCGGCGGCCAAGCGCCAGGCCGCCGGGGAGGACGGCCCCTCCGAACCCACCGAAGACGGTACCGTCGTAGCCGAGGTATGGACCGCGCCCAATACCTTGTACCCTAGGGGCTAAAACCTAACCCATTGGATTAATCTGATGGCTCTCGTGCAGATATCGAAGACCAAGAAGGTGTCCGTTAGGAGCTGGAAAGGCAAGGTCTACGTCGACCTCCGCGAGTTCTACGAAAAGGACGGCAAGACTCTCCCCACCCGCAAAGGTACCACCAGCAACTTCTGCCCCTCTCATTTGTATTCTACTGTTCATACCCCCTGCGTCTGGAATCCTAGTAGAGACTTCAGGTCAAGGTATGTTGCACTATAGTTAGCGCAGATGGATTTAGTTAGGGCTGGATTAAGGGTGGTTTTGTTCTACAAATACATGCATGGCTTTGCGTCGCCCACAGTTGAGCTGACCAGCCCACGATATATACATATACTTTGTGATCCACATGGATTACCGCCTAATACTTGTAATCACTAACCTCTAATCAATCAAACTTAGTTTACTTATTCCTTGTTTCTATATACGAACACATGTTTTAAAATGTGGATGCACCTTGATAGAAGAGACCAGGATACGGTATAAGCTACTTGTGGCTCCAGTTCCTTTGGCCAAGAGCAACAATTCATCTTTGACTTCTGAGCTGCATTTAAAATCAAGGGTACCATTCCATTTATCCATCAGCTGTTACTGCAATAACATTGTTGGTATCCAAAACAATGAATACTGAGAATGTCAGATCTTAGCAGAAAGTATTTTGCTCATCAGTGCGGCCTGCGCGCCGCCATACACTCAATCTCTCATAGCCGCTACATATTAGGAAAAAACGTACTAGACACTATTAGTGACACTTCAACTAATCTCCTCAATATCTATAGTTGTCTGTTAAATTTCTTCTGTGCTGTAAAAATACATAATCAGAAATATGTTCCTAATTAGTAATTACCAATGCAAGATTATAATGAACTGCATATCCAGTGGAAAGAAGTGCTGTGTTATATCAGTCTTAATCTGATCAGATACCCCAGGAAATATACATTTTTGTACCATTTTTCGATTTTGATTCTTGATTCCTTTGCTTGTGCTATGAGATAGCTCAATTTAACTAGGCAATCAGTTCACGCAACTGTGGGATTTGTGAAATTCTTGCATTTGTGCAATTATTACTAGATGAACCTCAATGCAGCAGACACATAGGATTACTAGTTAAGGATAAACAAAAAGAATTTGGTTGAACTCACCACGAAATTACAAATAGAATAGTTATAAGTCTATAACTATACTGTATCTAGGTTCTGTTCATTCCTAAAATACATAGAATGTGGTTTGCCAGATGCATGCTCTCTTACCTCTGTTCTGACAGCACAGTCAACTCCATGAATCCTGGCCAGCTGTGGGATGCAAGTGAGTGAAAGATGCCAATTTGGATGAGCTCGTGCATCGCATAGAACAGATAATATCAGCTAGGCTGCATTGGATGCCCTTCTGTTCCTAATCTTAGCTCATTTAGCATTTTGTTTTCTGTAAAGATTTTTCTTATAAACATCTTTTTTTTCATTAATTATACTTTAGATAAAAGAGGAGTAATACAATCAAAGCACACCGTTACTCCTAGCAAGTATGCCTCCACTATATAGCCCCCTTGACCATATGCGTAATATTTATTTTTCCCAGCTCTTTAGCTTGCTTATATTATAGTTAAATGGGAGTAGCTAAGCCTCCTTCACTTCACATACTCGTTCAAGCTTTTTCCCCTCTGTGGTAATCAATGAATACAATCAAGCAGTAAACAGAAAATATAAAACTTGTGCAAGTTTGCTGGTTGTTAACAACTCCAAAGAATTGCTCTGGAGTTCAGCGTATTGCTTCATTTAGTGTTTGGGCAAGAACTTGCAAGAAGATAAAATAGCAATAATGCTGCTAGTTCTCTAAAGGTTATAATTGGGAGTAATATTTAAGTTTTCATCAGTTTATTTGTAAAGAAGCTTAGCTAACCATTTGTATGCCAAATTAAAAAAAGCAGATCTCCACGTACTACAAAACTAACAATGAGATAGATCTAGTGTTAATAGTTAATACCAGTAAAGATGGTGAATTATGGACGCGTGAAGATAATTTGCATCAATGCATCTACATGTTGAGATGAAACGTAAAAGGTCCAATCAAACACATATACAAGTGAGATTTGGACCTTTTACCTGGTGAGATATTTATTGCAGGCTTCGCCTCCAGCTTCGAGTGCAGTGAATGACGAATCCAGCAAAAATGCTGGCGTTAGACACTTACTTTCACAGGGATTGATTGTTTGATTGCGGTTGCAGTAGATAAGGTCAGGTGGAAGGGGATGTGAGAAGTGGAACAGATTGCCACACAAGCTGTTGCTATTTGGACTGCAGCCCAGGCTGTTCTGTGGCGATGCAGCGCGCCATTTTGCCAAACAGGCCATGTGCAAGCGAGGTGTGCTACGCCTGCTTGGCGCTGCTGGCACGCCCAGAGTTGCCTCCAGTGGTGTGTAGAGCCCACTGCTGACTGCTAAGGAAGAGGAGAGCTGCCGTTGCAGGTGCACCTCCTGTAGCTGCTGCCTGAGGTGCCCGTGCTGCATGACACCTTAGGCCGCGCGGAGGAGCACCTCACAGCCTCATGTAGAAGACCAATGAAACTGCCACTCTCTGCAAGGTCCCCACATCTTCCTTGAGCCCGTTCAGCCGCCCTGTGTCACCACGACGTCTAGTCATCGTGTGATGTGCCAAGGGACGGCTGTGAGCTCTGCAGCTAGGTGCCCTCTGCGCAGGCTCCACACTGGCGGCATTCCACGCCATGCCCTACATGTGCCTTCGCTGTGGGGAAGTAGATGGACTCAGTGACTCACAGGGGAGCGGCAGCAGGTGATGCGCCGGTAGAGACACGGGGAGCAAGATAGGAATTTGCGGCCCATGAAGGTTCGTGGTTGTTCAGGTCAACCATGAGGCGGGTAGGAGATCTAAACTGACTTGCATTGAATGGATTTTGCACGATCCAACGGTTATGGTGTAACAGGCGGCGTGACCCTATTGTGTTATAGAGATTAAAGATGGGGTAAATGACTTCCTTCTAACCTAACTGCTTCTGTGCTCACAGATTTTAGCTTTAGGGCCTGATTGGATGATGTGGTTTTTGAAAACTGTAGTACCACAAACCTGTGGTTTTATAAACCAAAAAAGACACAAAACTGTGGTTTAGAAAAAGAGGTTATCGGTGGATTTCCTAAAACTCCAAAAGACTACAGTTTTGACAAAACCATGGTTTTAGAGACTACAAGATTTGTTCCAAACACCCAGTAGCTTTTAAAAACCAAAGTATTTTGTCAAACCATAGTATCTCCAATACTTTAAAAATAGTTTCCATCCAAACAGGGCCTCAATCGATTTTTTGACATGTATTTAGATCATTATGTGAACTTTAAACATGTGTACCAAGAAAAGAATGAACATGGCACTGGAAAATAATTGTGATGGTACGGAACTTAATGAGGCAGGATATACACCTTTAATCTGCACATAACATTTTCTATTACTACAATGCAAGTTTGTGATGACAAGATTTTGCTCTTCATCACTTGAATTTGGGACCATGCTCTTCTTAGCCAAGTGATGAAATAAGGATTGTTTATTTGCATATCCTGGTTTATAGTTATGAATAAATAATGCTGTTAAGTACTGTAATTATCATGGAGTGTTTATTTGGAAATTGTCATATTTGGAGCTGACATGTTGTGGTTTAAGCCCATGGCTTCAAACGTAAGATTATTAATTGCATGACAAGCTTAGATATGATTAACTTATGGATGAATTCTATTACAATATGGACATTAGCAATAGGGGAGAGCAATTAATTTTCTTGATTCAAATGCTGTGTAATCTGTAATATTTCCTCAAGATGATGGTATAAATTCTTATTATTAGTAATATAATTTCCTCACTTTTTTTTTTTTTTCCTTTCCAGGCATATCACTTCAATTGGACCAGGTCAGTGGTATTTTTCAACTTTTTACATGTGTTATATGATTCTTAGAATTTATATGCACACAGGAAGCTTGATTTCATGGAAACCTATGAAAAATTATTTGACAAGCATTGCCATTCTTTTTATGGCCATGAAAATATTCTCAGCACATGGGAACATAGTTCTATGCTATTCTATAGTCAAAACAAGTTTATCACTATTAATATGAATAATAATTAGTACCAATATCATTTTGTCAGGTATCCAAGAACATAATCCGAAGTAGTTATTATTCTGTTATCTTTGCAGTGAATTGCCAAGATTAAGGCACACAAATATGTCATCATCATTACTTTTTAGCTGCTATTGAACTCTTGGCAAAGTACATGATATTGCCATTCTCCCTTGCCTTTTTTTTTGTTTGGTTACTGAAGCAACAAGTTTTTCATTCCTGTTGGTATTTACATCTGCAGTGGAAGATATTGAAGGACAATATCAAAGCCATAGATGAGGCCATCAAGGAGAACATATGATGGGAGCCGCCCAGCAGTCACGTATGGGCAAACTTTTGCTTCTCGTCTGAACGCCTGATAAGTAAAGTAGTGTCAAGACTGTTTTTGTTGCCCATATGCTGCCTTTGTGCCGTTGACCACCTGCTGTTGTAGGTGGCCACATGGCAAAAAGGTTTGGTTTCTGGCTCGTGGTAAACTTCGTATGACTAGTTTCTCACTACTGTCTAGCCAAAACCAGTTTAGTAGGAGTGCAGAACTAAGATTTGGTGTAAAAATGATCCGGTTTGTTACTTGCTTTATTTTATATGAAATTTTTATGCCAACAAGCATTGGTGTTTGCTGTTTGGAAATGTAATTGGTGTGCAGGTCTAATCCTCATTAGGCTCGAAGTACCATCAAAGCTATGTACTGATTTGCAGTTTGGAATTTAAATAGGAAACAATTGATCCAAAACAGGGAGTAGTCATCAACAACCTTATTTCCTAAACCGTGTATATATCTTCGTAGGGCGTATCACTGGTGAATGCTTACCAGATATGCTATACAATACGTCTAAGCTATGTACTGCAGAGAACGCCGCCTATTGACCAATTACTTCGTTCACTAGCCGTGGACATATCGTGGCTATATTATATACCAGCTGAAACCAGCTTAGCTGCAGCAGAATTGGACCAGTAACCTCACATAAAAGTTTGGTGGCAAAGGTTGGGATACGTCCTTGTCCGTGACCCACCACCCTATAGACGCCAGAAAATCTCATTGTTTCAAACACAGGGAACTAACGTGAACAAGGTCTCAGCAGCCATTTTAATTTCTCACCAGAAATTCGCTGTAGATAATACTCGTAGCAAGACGGGGGTGTCCGCTTGATACCCTGATGACTGCATATTCTAATCCCGGTGTTATATAATGAATGAATCTTCCTAGTAAAAAAAATCTTCTGCTTGTAAACAATAGACATTTTTGGACTTTAATTAATATGCATGCACGATCCCCAGTATGTATATAAATTGAACCATAGCTTTTTATATTATTTTATTATTTACGAACATGATAATAGGCTCGTAATAAATTATATGAACTATGAAAATGCTTTTTAAAGTATTTTCACAACATTGTGCTCTATTGTACGGCATGGCACCATGTTTCTGTATGCTCAACTTTAAATAAGAGCCCTTTTTACGACCAGAGCCATTTTTTTATACAACTGGAGGGACTTTCACCCCCTACAGGTACTTTTATTAAATGTTAAAATAAAAGTGGGGTACAACAATCCAGCAAAGAGAATTAAGAAACAGAGGAGAGAAAGAAAAATAGAACAGAGCAATATAATTATAACAAATTTTGGATCCATTAATAAAAAAAAAGAATCAAATCAATTGCCTTGGCTCTCAGTGACAGAAGCTGGGTTTCTTTCTTGAACACCTCCTTAGCCCTTTCCACCTCGTCTCAAGATTTAAGATGTAAACGTTCCTTATAGTCCAGATTGTTCAGGACATTAAAATTGCAGAGATCGTGAAGAATCTATAATTGAATTGCTTTCTTATAACCAGAACAGTCTCTGTGACATTTTTTTAATAGCCTTTGTGACATTGATGTTACCTTGAAAAGTCGTACCAATTGAATTTCAATAGATGTGCAAAGGTATTTTTAGTTCTCAAACTGCACAACACATAGTTGTATCACTCAAGTTGCATGTTTTTTTTCTTATCTCTTGTGCTTAGCCTATCCTTCAATAGCAAACAAAAGAACACTTTGGGTGTGTTTGGTTGCGGTGCCGGATTGATAGCATGGCTAGCCTATCCCGGCATGGCTAGAATGAGCATGGCTAAATCTAGCCGCATGCATTTGTTTGGTTGGTTTTGGTTTTGGTGGTCCATTGTAGCTGGTTTAGAGATTGGAGTGTTTGGTTGCCTTGTTTGATTCGCATACGATCACCTCTTTCTCGAGATGGTGAGTTCACCTCCTTTAGGACATTTTATCAAACGTGTGCTGTGCATCTTATCGTTTCGCGGCGCCGTCGACATGGTTGCCGAGGTCGTAGCTGCCGTCGCGCGCTTCTCCGTGGACACGTGAGATGTGCACGGAGCTCAAGGAAGAGGCTGAGCATCGGCCGAGGGGCGGCGTTGCCGTGTGAGTGAGTAGAGCGATGCGTCGGGCGCGGGAGCTTGGTCGTAGCTTCTGGCCGAGGAGATGCGCACGGAGCTCGTAGACCACGCACGCGTGCCGGCCCTGGTGGGCAACGCGGCCACCTCGACGGCGGCGTCCGCCCGGCGACACCCGGTCATCCGCGAGGGGCCGATGCCGTGACGTCGCCCGGCTCCGGCGTGAAGAAGGCCAACCGCTCTTCCTCGGCCTCGAACCACGGGGGGGGCGGGCGCCGCGGCGGGCTACGGCGGCGTCCCCGGGCACGGCGGCGGCAACGGGCGTGGCGCCGCGGCGGGCGGGGCGGGGAGCGGGCGCCCGCGCGGGGGGCCCCATCGGATCTCGGGCGGTGAGGAAGAGGTACACACGCGGGGGATCTCGGGCGGCGGATCTCGGCGGATTTCGGGCCGGGACGGGGGCGGGGAGTCTTGCGCGGCGTTGTGGTACGCGCGGCATCGATGCCTCCGCCCCGTGGAGCGCGCTCGTGGCTTACGGCCCACGGCGACCGCAGCCTTGGCAAGCTTTGCCGCCGGATCCATGGGCGAGGAGGAAGGCGGCCGCCCGGTGGGGAAAGGGTTGACCGCGGGCACGGGACGGCGGGCGTGAGAGCAGCACGGCGCAGGGGAGACGGAGGTGCACGGAGGACACGCGCTGCCCAGTCTCACCGCAGCGGAGGCCACGAGCGCTGCCCGATCTCACCGCTAGCGGAGGCCACGGCTGGCCAGGAGCAGCGTGGAGCACGGCCGGGAATGAATCGCCACCCCTACGATTCGATCCCGGCAGTGCTATCTCGCTGCACGGATGATGACAACGGGAACTGCTCCACTCCGAATTTTGGAACCAAACACCCTAAAGGAAGCCCATTCTAGCAGTTTCAGCCCATTTTTTCAGCAACCAAACACACCCTTTGTGTTTTGGTTGACAAACATTTCCATAATAACCAGTCGAAAGCTTAATGAATCTGTCCGTGACCAATTAGAAATTGGCAAGCCGTTGAAGAGGAGAAGGCCCCGGACAGATGTTGTGCTAGTCTAACAGATGCGGCTTCATAAACTTTTTTTTTTTTTTTTTTTTTTTGAGATTCAAGTAGAGTTGAGAGAGCACCTGAAGAGATGCTCTACAAACTCTATATTTTGTGAAGTTGTGACACCGTAGAGTTTATAGAGGAGAGTTGGCGGAGCAGTCTCAAACAGACCCAAAATAACTTACACATGTTTTTTGAAAAGCATAACTTACACATGTTTGGTTTTTGGTTTGTTACGCAAATGGATCATTGATTATTTTTTTCGAAACCGATACATTGCCCGTTTTTGCAAAATGGATCATTGATTACACGTTACATACGATTGGTTAATTTAGCTCCCTGTAACTGCATATAACAGTCGTCTATCCAATGAAATTAAAGTTGTCACCGCTGCTCGCTCCTTAGCTGTATTAATCTGTTGGAGCTGCTCTAACCTCTAGCGCTGTTTTCCATTTCCTTCTTCGTTTGCGTTTACTGTGGTTTAACCAAACAGCACGTTAACTCACTCCGCATGCAGATGCAGCTTTCGAAAGAAAAACAGCACGTTAACTGCATATGCATGGTTGTTGACTCCTTGGCATGCATATGCATGGTCGTTGACCGGTTCAAGTACAAGTCAGTCCCCAGCAGCATCGACGGCAGCCAGTTACATACTTGCCTTCCCCCTGGTATAGGAATGCATATGCAGATGCGTCCCTGTCTGCGAACTGAACGAGGCCACGACGCACCGCATCGGACAGAGTGACAGTACACTACTACTGCTATAAATAGAACGCACCTCCTGCTGCCTTCTCCAAACCACCAAGACGCAAACCATCGATCATCCCTATCTACACAGAGCAACAATTCCATCTCAGACCTGCTCTCAGCTAGATCGAGCCCGGCCAGCCACCAGGAGCGAGGCAGCTATAGCGGTGTCGTCGTCAACGTCGTCCATGGGGATGAGCGCACCGGCCACCGTCCACGAGATGAGGCGTGCGCAGCGCGCGGATGGGCCAGCCGCCGTGCTCGGCATCGGCACGGCCAACCCGCCGACGTGCCTAGCACAGGACGAGTACCCTGACTACTACTTCCGCGTCACCAACAGCGAGCACCTCACCGACCTCAAGGGCAAGCTCACCAGGATCTGCAACAAGTCCGGCATCCGGCAGCGCTACATCCACCTCAGCGAGGAGCTGCTCGCCGCCAACCCGGACTTCACCGACCGCACGCGGCCGTCCCTGGACGCGCGCGTGGACATCGCCTCCGCCGCCGTCCCGGAGCTGGCCGCGTCCGCCGCCGCCAAGGCCATCGCCGACTGGGGACGCCCCGCCACGGAGATCACCCACCTCGTCTTCAGCACCTACTCCGGCGCGCGCGCACCGAGCGCCGACCGCCGCCTCGCGTCCCTGCTGGGTCTCCGCCCCACGGTGTCTCGAACCATCCTCAACCTCCACGGCTGCTACGGCGGCGGCCGGTCGCTCCAGCTCGCAAAGGAGCTCGCCGAGAACAACCGCGGCGCGCGTGTCCTCGTCGCGTGCTCTGAGATCACGCTCATCGCGTTCTACGGGCCCGAAGGAGGCTGCGCCGACAACATCCTTGGCCAGGCTCTGTTCGGCGACGGTGCCGGAGCTGTCATCGTCGGCGCCGACCCCGTTGCCCCCGTCGAGCGCCCTCTGTTCGAGATGGCCTTCGCCTCTCAGACCACGATACCGGAGACCGAGGACGCCATCTCCATGCAGATCAACAAAGGTGGCATGGAGTACCACATCTCCAACCAGGTGCCCCGTCTGTTGGGGTGCAACGTGGAACGCTGCCTTGTCGACGCGTTTCGCACGCTCGGCGTCACCGCCGCGTGGAACGACCTTTTCTGGGCGATCCACCCGGGCGGCCGGGCCATCCTGGACCACATCGAGGGAGTGCTCGGGCTGGACGACGACAAGCTGGCGGCGAGTCGCCACGTGCTCAGCGAGTTCGGCAACATGAGCGGCACCACGGTGATCTTCGTGCTCGATGAGTTGCGCCGCCGTCACGCCGCGGCGACTAAGCAGGGAGGGGAAGCGCCGGAGTGGGGAGTGATGATGGCTTTTGGACCGGGGGTCACAATTGAGACCATGGTGCTCCACGCCCCTAGCAACCTCAACCCGGAGGGAAATTGACAGTTTAAACATCAACCAAAAAACTATAACTTTTATATAAACATCAACCAAGGATAAGGATTATAACTTTTATATAAACCCGGTATAGAGCTAGGTTGCCCTAGCTAAAATAATAAGGTCCTTATAGCTAATTCATTGGACCATATGCCAGAGTGTTAAGTTTGTTCTTTAATGGTCAGTGTGTTATATTGGTGTGTTGTATTTGTGTTTGTTGAATCTATACATCTAGTATATGCCTATATACAATAATATTAAAAACAGAAGACTATCGGTCTGTGATCAGTTTCTCCCATGTCAGTCATTCCTCACTCCCACTCATTTTCACCCTCTTGTTGGGAAGCAAAACCTTCGCTGGAGCCGCGCACCACTGATCATGCCCTAGTCAAAACACCTTCCCCATCCTCGATGCACAAAGGTGGCTCAATTTCTACTTTTTCTAAATCTTATTATGCGCACAATAACCATCTATTATCTACTTATGACGTACGTTTCTTATTTTCTATACTCCCTGGTGCCCACGTCACCGGGTATTTTGTTGCCGTCGGATCGACCATCTATGGCGTGAATGCACACGTTGCACGTGGAAGACAGTTATACGTACCAGAGGAGGAGGAGAATAGGCAGCGGCTGTCAAGGAGATTCCAATTCGAATTTCCAACCGGACTTCCGCCGGCCTCAGGTCTCAGATCAAAGGCCGGGCTGTATAAAAACGCAGCAGGCAAAGACCTAGGAGAGACACGAGCGACCAAACTCGTCACAAGTCCAAGGATCGGACACCGTGCCCAACGAAGGTCCCAAGACAAGACGTCCCAACTCATCGCGCCATCCATGGCCGCCCGCGGTTCCTTTGCGCTAGACATGGTCAGGCCGCTGGCTGCGCTGATGCCTACGGTGCGGCCCGCGGAGAGGGCGGTGCCGTTCCACCGGCGCATGCTCTACACGGGGCTGTCCGTGTCCGTCTTCATGGTGTGCAGCCACCTGCCGCTCTACGGCGTGCGCTACGCGGCCTCCGGCGCCGACCCCCTGTACTGGGTGCGCTCCATCCTCGCCTCCAACCGCGGCACCCTCATGGAGTTCGGCGTCGGGCCCGTCGTCACGGCCGGGACGGTGATGCAGCTCCTCACCGCCTCCAAGCTGATCCACGTCGACCAGAACCTCCGCCGGGACCGAGAACTCCTGGACGGCGCGAGGAAGGTGCTCGCCGTGACCATCGCGCTCGGGGAGGCCGCCGCCTACGTCCTGCTCGGGATGTACGGGCCCGTCGGCGCCCTCAACGGCGCGCTCGTCGTGCTCCAGCTCTTCTCCGCCAGCGTGCTCGTCGTCTTCCTCGACGAGCTCTTCGACAAGGGATACGGCCTGCAGGGGTGCTCTGCAATCTCCCTGCTCTCAGCCACTAACACGTGCGGGAAGGTGATCTGGCAGGCGTTTAGCCCCGTGACCGTGAACACCGGACGGGGCCCCGAGTTCGAGGGCATCGTCCTCGCCGTCATCCACCAGGCCGTCGTCGGGACCGGCAACACCCGCGCGCTCGTCGCCACCATGCTCCGCCGACACCTCCCGAACGTGACGAATCTGCTGGCGACATGCCTCGTCCTGCTCACGGCGGTCTACCTCGAGGGCATCCGGATGTTGCTGCCACTGCAGTCGAGGGAGAGGCGTGGGCGGCGGGTCAGCTTCCCGATCAAGCTTCTCTACACCTCCACCACGCCCATCTTCCTGTACTCCGCCATGGTGTCGGCGCTCTACATGGTGTCGCAGCTGCTCCACTACAGCCGCTTCGGTGGCGGTGTGCTCGGCCGTCTGCTCGGTGTCTGGAAGGAGGCCAGCTACGCCGCCGTCCCGGTCGGCGGCCTCGCCTATTACGTCACCCCGCCGTCCAGTGTGCTCGCCGACCCGCTCCACGCGCTCATCTACACCGCGCTGATGCTCGCCTCGTGCGCGGTCCTCTCTCAGTTTTGGGTGATCACTTCGGGGTCGTCGGCGAGGGACGTCGCAAGGCAGCTCGCGGACCAGCGCCTGGCCATACCTGGAAGGCGTGATGGTGCTACCTACGAGCAGCTCAAACGTCACATCCCCATGGCGGCAGGTGTCGGAGGCCTCTGTGTCGGAGCTCTCTCCATCTTCGCCGACATGACCGGAGCCATTGGCAGTGGCACTGGAATTATGCTCGCCGCCACTGTCGTCTACAACCTCGTTAACTCCGTTCAGGAGGAGGATTAAGCATGGTGGTGCTACGCAAGCTAGGGAGGATGTCAATTAGTCCTCTTATTATTTCTCTTCGTATTAGTAGTACTTGTTAAGCAAGTGTTTTGTTGTCGAGGCTATTCAATGGAATTCGATCAATTTATAATGAATAAAATTTCTTCATTTGATAAGTCAGAGCTTCAATATAATTTCTAGAAGTAATAGTATAGCTTGTTTCCATTACTCAGCAACATGATCAAACACTTTCTCAATTTCTAAATCGCTCTGTAGGCCTTTCTCTAGGACTTTACTTGAGAGTTTACTACTTCATACGCCTTAGAAATTGCTATCTTAATTTATCTCATCCTATTAAATGGATTTGATTTATCGGTAATCTATTTTTTTCATGGTTAAGGAGAAGTTACTAGGATGAATTTCGAACCTTCTGTAGTTTACTACTTCATACGCCTTAGAAATTGCTATCTTAATTTATCTCATCCTATTAAATAGATTTGATTTATCGGTAATCTATTTTTTTCATGGTTAAGGAGAAGTTACTAGGATGAATTTCGAACCTTCTGTAGTTTACTACTTCATACGCCTTATACATTGCTATCTTAATTTATCTTATCCTATTAAATGGATTTTTTTATATAAAAAAATTAAATGGATTTTACTTATTGGTAATCCATTTTTTCATGGTTAAGGTAAATTGGCTCTCTAAAACTATTTATAGCCTTTCTAAATCGAAAAGTTCCACAGCAGCTTCTTCAAACTGGTTTTCTATTTTGGCGAGGTATGTGAACTGCGGCTGCCTGTTTGGAACGGAGAGGCCCATTTCGGAATGGTGACGACCAAAAGTACAGCAACAAAGTAGCACAGACTAGGCAACAGTTGTTCCATATGGGATACCACCTAAGCGTGATGGATAGGATGGCGAGCCAATGTCGAAAGCAGGATGACGAGTTCGCTATTTTGCAGAGCCAGTTGACGAGGCTGTTGGAACGCGCTTTCTTCTATTTTAACGAAACGCGAGCAAGATAGCGAGTTTGTAGGACATGCTCCCTCTCCCATTTTTGTTTCTTTATTTTTGTTAGAAAAAGGGGATCTGTTTAGGAAAAACCAAGATCGAGGGCTATGCATACATACATATATAAAACGGACAAATACTAATGGAAAGCCGAAAAATTGAATTATAGTTGTCGGATGTCATGTGGGATGTGGGATGAGGTATTCGGATACCAATCAGAAAACAAAATTACAAATTCTCTTAGGAAACCGTGAGACGAATTTATTAAGACTAAGTAATTTGTCATTAGCACATGAAGCATAATATTGTCAAATCATGGATTAATTAGGCTAAAAAAATTCACCTTACAAAGTCATATATAACTAATTATTTTTTTAGTCTACATTTAATACGTATGCATGTGTCAAACATTCCAGGGAGAATTGGAGCGACCGGAGGAGGACGTCACCGGCCTGGAGGAGGACGCCGACCTGCCGACGACGATCTCGCCGCCGGCGGCGGCGCTAATCTCCCCTGGTGTTCAACCTCACGTTCCAGGAGAATTGGAGCGACCACGTGGCGGCCATGGCGTTGGGCGAGAACGTCGTGGTGCGTCGGTTCCTCATGGACCAGCTCGCCGTAGGTGAGTTACTGGCGGCACGATTCCTGCGACAACGCAGTGCTCTCCTGCAAGCCCAAGATCGGAGGCAGGACGTCTCCGTCTCTGGCCTGCCGTCTAGATTGCCCTCATTCTTTCAGTCTTTACGATAAGTTTTCATTATCGCACCTGCAGGTACTCGCCTTCTCGGATCACAATCATCAAATTCATTCAAACACCTGACGCACTGCTACCTATCCGCCTGTGGGCTGTGGCCTTCTCGCATGCATATTCATCGGCAGATCATCCTCTCAACTGCATGTTCATCGGCAGATCATCCTCTCAACTGTATATATGATCTTGCACAGCACGTTCAGTACTTGCTTGTTTGCTTGCATGTGTATGTATATATGTATGCATGCACAAGCACGTTATGAACTTTGCCTTTCTTGCTTGCTTTTCGTTGTTATTTACAAGCACGTTATTATTTAATGCTTTGATCATAAGGATACAGAAGAAATTACTACAGAGAATGATGCAAAAACGAAGCCTCAAGCCAAGAGACGCGGAACACAGACGTTTTTGAAATAATAATTCCAGCATCCTCGCAAACAGGTGAAAATTAACTGGACCCTAGACATTAATATCTTTTATTTATATCTATTGTTATTTTCAGGGTCCATTTAAAATGAAACATGGTGACTAGAATATTTTATATCATTACCATGAACCTATAAATCTAAATTTGCATCGTATTGTCGTCGGTTTACGCGATAGTCTAGCGAGGGTATGCCCGGCTAGTAGATTGGCGGTTAGGGATGTGCTAGGCGGCTAACGAGGCGTTAAGCGAGCGGCGAAGGACAAACACACGGGTTTTACCGGGTTCGGCCGCCTTGATGGCGTAAAACCTACATCCTGCTTAGTTGTATTGATTGATTGAGAATTGTCTGTCCCTTGGGGGGGATCCCTGCTTTCCTTATATAGTCCGGAGAGCAGGGTTACAGGTCGGATCTATCCCGACAAGAGCTATCCTGATCGGTTACAATAGGAAAGTACATATTGATTACGATTGAACCATACTAGGTAACTATCTTGACGACCAAGTCTGGGCGTAATCTCCGATGATTGCGGTCTTCTAGCGCCGAGGGCTTCATTCCGCCGTCCTGGGCCGGCCCGAGGGGCCTAACCCAAAGTGACCCGTGAGGGGATAGGGGTTTATCCCCCCACAGCTAGTCCCCGAGCACGCTGTATGCTGCAGGTGTAAGAGTCTTGACGCCTCGACCATCGGGAGGTGTTGTCGACCAGTCTTCGTATGGTGTCGACCCGGACTAGTTAATCGTCGACTAGCCCGGGACGGCTCTCGACCGGCCGTCTTATCCTTACGTAGCCTTTTCCTTTGCTTCCGACCAGTTTAGTCTTGACGAGTCCGCTTCTTTGGATCTTTGGGTGCTCCAATGAAAAAATCTTTTTTTTTTCGGCGAAGTGTGCCCACGTGTAGTGGAAAAACACTGCGAGAATGTAAGTACCAAATTATTCGAGCACGATTCACCGTAGGTGAAGTGTTGAAGATCTCTAAATTGGTTTTGGCTAATTGATGACATCCTTAGGACTAATCTCTCTATGCTAAGTGTTTGATTTAGTTGGAGATTGGTCAAGCCAAGTGTGATGCATGGTGGTCATGTTGGATGGATCGAGATGGTTCAATTGATGATCAAGTGCATGACTTGGAGTGGATCGTGGATCAAAATGGGCTCAAGGCAAAGGTATATCATAGGGCCATTTTGATTTTACACTCAAGACACCATAGAGGGTGTGAGTGATTATAGGATCGATAAGCCGTACTATAAAGAGGGAAAACTATCGTACATATCGATCCTCATGTGCCTCTAGGTTCAAAATCATTTGCATGCATTCTAACCTAGAGAGCTAACCCAACCTTCGAAATTGATTGTGAAAATGTTAACACACGAGCACATGGTGATGTACACATGGTGGTGTTGGCACATTTGCGAAGGCGGTGATGGTTGCAGGGTTGAGATGGGTTTGGGTACCGCTCACCCTCCCGCCGAGCTTGCGAGGCGGGATTCGGCGCTTTTGAGAAAATGAAATGTCTATTTTCTATTGCGCCGGATGCATCGTGGTGATGAAGACATGCTATCCCTCGTGCACAAATTGGTATATTTGTTGGGTAGCATGTTGGAGCAAAGGCGGCGAAGGAACGACGAAAATTAGCGATTCAGGCCGACGGACGCGGTGGCCGGACCCGCGACCGGGACGACGCCGGCCGGGCCTTTCCGGTGGGTGCGTCTGGCGAGAGCATGTTTTTCGGGGTTCGGCCGAGGGCGGCCGGGACTTATCGGCCGGATGCTTCCGGTCTTGGCCGGAAGCTGCTTGATCGGACGCGCGGCCGGACCCTTCAAAGCCGGTCGGCGGTTGAGGTTGGGGTTGTCGGTTGTGACCGGACCCACCGACGGACTCACTGGTGAGTCCGGTCCGTTGCGTCCGGTCAAGGCTGATTTTTGCGCAGATTGCACCCCAACGGCCACATTTCGTGGTGGGGGTATTTATACCCCTTTGGCCGGCTTGTGGAGGTCTCTTGGTCATTTGAATCAATCCTAACACCTCTAGAGCTGAGCACTCATCCTCCTCCTCACTCCTTTGCTTGAGAGCATCCATTCTAGTGAGTTGAGGTGATTCAAGTGCACTTTGCTTTGATCATTGCATCTAGTGGCACTTGTGGATCGTTGTGAGCCGGTGGTTTTCTTGTTGCTCTTGAGAGCACCACTCCTAGCCGGCTTGGTGATTGGTGGAGGCGTTGGCAAGAGTTGGTGATTGTTCTTGGCCACCTCCGGTGATTTGTGAGAGGACCGTGCATCCTCGTCGGGACGATTTAATTGCAAGATAATACATTGCTCGTGTCGTTGAGTACCTCTCATTTGCTTTGGGTGCGGTAAGCCTAAAGGCATTTGGCTTGGAGTGAGCTCCACACCGACCCACACGTGAGAAGGTCGACACAACGGAGACGTAGCTTGACGGGTGCTCAAGTGAACCGGGATAAATCATTGTCTCCACTTGTCTCTTGTTGTCCCTTGGTGATTGGCAACGATTTGGTTATCTCATTGTATCATCTTGGTGATTGGATTGACTAGCCTCGACATTGTGGTATGACTCTTCTACACTCTTGCATTACTTTCATAGATAGTGTAGTTTGAGTAGCCTTGCTAGTTGCTTAGCCTTGTTTAGAGTAATCTAGCTTGTTCACCTAGTTGGTAAAAGTAGCGACTTAGCCTTTGTGTGTGAACTAGAGATCATAGCAACTAGAATTGTCAATAGGAGGCTTGCCGACAAGTAGAGCTAGAGCAAACGCGTTTATCGCCTTTTGTTATTCTAACAACTTTGTCTAGTGTTTTGTAGAAATTTTTATTAGGCTATTCACCCCCCCCTCTAGCCATTTAGGACCTTTCAAGTGGTATCAAAGCCGTGGTCACCGTTTTAGCAAGGAGTAACACCCTTCGGTGCAAGATATGGCTACTATAGTATTCAACCATGTTGGGGGTAAACCGCCTCACTTTGATGGTGAGAGTTCTTTTGATCATTGGAAGAGAAAGATGACCATGTACCTCGGATCAATACATGAGAGAGTATTGGAGGTGACGGAGAATGATTATGTCATTCTTGATCCTACCAAGCTCACCGATGAGGATAGAGCAAACCGCACTTGCAATCGGATGGCACTCAATACCATATACAATGCCATCGATGCAAAGATCTTTGAAGGCATCAAGGACTTGGATCGAGCAAGTGAAGTGTGGACAAGATTGAGTGAGACATATGAGGGCACCAAGGTTGTCAAGAGTGCCAAGCTATATGGTCTCAAGAGTGAGTTCGAGACTTTTAAGATGAAGGATGGTGAAACAATTCTTGAGATGTTTCATCGTCTTCAAGTCATTGTGAATGATCTCAAGACATTGGGCTACAAGACACAAGACCAAGACTTTTGTCACAAATTCTTGATTAGCCTACCTTCAAGATTCAAGATGTTGATCCTCATGCTACAAAGAGATGGGCTTGATTCCAAGAAGCCAAATGATCTACTTGGAGAAGTGTTGACATTTGACAAGTATGATCACAACATTGATGAGAAGGAGAAGAAGGAGGAGAAGAAGGTTGAGGAGAAGAAGGCCGTTGCATTCAAGGCATCTTCCACCTCAAACAAGGGCAAGGCAAAAGCACAAGAAGAAGAATGTGATGTATCCGGCCTAGAAGAGGTTGATGAAGCCCTTGCCTTAGTTGTCAAGAAATTTGGCACCATGCTCAAGTACAAGAGAAGATTTGGGAACTACAAGAAGAAGGACACTTCCAAGGGCAATGATGACAAGAGGCTATGTTGGAAGTGTGATAGTCCCAATCACATCTTTGAGGATTGTCCTCATAGGAAGGACAAGAACAACAACAAGGACCGTAGAAGGGGCAAGAACAAGGCCACCTTCAAGCAAGGCAAGGATGGAGCATTTGTTGTGACATGGGATAGTGATGAGTCCGAAGAAGAAGAAGAAGAGGGCAAGGCTATGATGGCTCTAGTTGATCAAGACAAGCCTTCTCTATTTGACTCATCCTCCGGTTCATGCTTCATGGCTAAGGCCACCAAGGTATATGATGAATCATCCTCTAATGAAGTAAAATATGATAGTGAGAAAGAATATGATGAATCAAATGAACCCACTAAAGATGAGATGTTTGAGGCAATGGAGCAAGCTAACATTGTTCTCATAGCTAAAGCAAAGGAATGTATGGCCTTGGAAAAGAGGGTTGCCTCTCTTGAAAAGAGCCTTAGGGAGCAAGAAGCATCCTATGAATGTTTAAAGGAAGAACATGAGGATCTTCAACTTGCTCACACAAAGCTTGAAAAAGCTCATTCCTTGTTAGTAGCTAAGAGTGACAAGGTTGTCTTGGTATCCAAGAGGAATGTTGGTTCAACATGTGACATTATAGATGAACCATTCGTGGTTAATGTTGAAGAACCAAACATGACCTCCACATCCACACCAACCCACTCTACCTCCACTATTAGTGATGAAAAGGTTTTAGATTCATCATTATTAGTTGAGAATGAGACTCTCAAGAGAGAGGTGGATGAGCTCACCCACGCCTTGGGTAAGGCATATGGTGGGGATGCCAAGTTGCTAAAGTGCTTGGGTAGCCAAAGATTTTCCCTTAACAAGGAAGGTCTAGGGTATATCCCCAAGAAGGACAAAAAGGCCTTTGTGACTCCAAAGCCTAGCTTTGTGAAGAGCAACGGTTCCTATTGCCAAAGATGCAAGCAAGTTGGGCATCTAGAGCAAAAATGCACTAAAATGAACACCAACAAGAAAGCAAACAAAGTGCATTCAATTTGTTTTGATTCATGCTATTTGCTTACCAAGAGGGAGAATGGTGTTAAGGCAAAGTTCATTGGTACATCAATTATGGGACCAAAGAAGAAGTCCATTTGGGTGCCAAAGGCTTTGGTGACTAACCTCCAAGGACCCAAGCAAGGATGGGTACCTAAATCTCATTGATTTGATTTGTAGGTGAATTACAAGTCTGGTGGGAGGCATTGGATTCTTGATAGTGGGTGCACTCAACACATGACCGGTGATGCTAGAATGTTCAACTCTTTTGATACAGGTTCAAGTGGTGGTAGTATCACATTTGGTGATAATGGTAGAGGCAAGATCAAGGGTCATGGCAAGATTGAGATCACAAGTGACTTGAGCATATCCAATGTGACACATGTTGACAAGGTGAACTTCAACTTGCTCTCGGTAGCACAACTATGTGACCTTGGTTTCAAGTGCATATTTGGGGTTGATGACATTGAGGTTGTTAGCATGAAAGACTCAAAATTGATATTCAAAGGCTTTAGGCATGACAATCTCTATCTAGTTGATTTTGGCACAAGAGAAGCAAAATTGAGTACATGCTTGCTCTCCAAATCAAGCATGGGTTGGCTTTGGCATAGAAGGCTAGGACATGTTGGCATGAAGCAATTGAACAAGCTTGTGAAACACAACCTAGTGAGAGGCTTGGATGGAGTTGAGTTTGAAAAGGACAAGCTATGTGGTGCATGTCAAGCCGGCAAGCAAGTGGGCAACACTCATCCTAAGAAGAATTTCATGAGCACTTGCAAGCCATTTGAGTTGATGCACATGGATTTATTTGGTCCAACCACATACACTAGCATTGGAGGCAATAAGTATGGATTTGTGATTGTGGATGATTTCACTAGATATACTTGGGTATTCTTTCTCAATGACAAGAGTGACACATATTCCATCTTCAAGACATTTCTCAAGCAAGTGTGCAATGAATATGATGTTACCATCAAGAAAGTGAGAAGTGCCAATGGGAGTGAATTCAAGAATACAAGAATAGAAGAGTTTTGCAATGACTATGGCATTAAGCATGAATTCTCACCCACATACACACCACAATCAAATGGCCTAGTTGAGAGGAAGAATATGACTCTCATGGATATGGCAAGGTCAATGCTTAGTGAATATGATGTGAGTCAATCCTTTTGGGCCGAAGCAATTAACACCGCATGCTACTACATCAACCGATTGTATTGTCATCCAATGATGGGCATGACACCCTATGAGCTATTGAATGGAAGAAAGCCAAGCATTGCTTACTTTAGAGTCTTCGGTTGCAAATGCTACATATTGAAGAAAGGCACTAGATTGGGCAAGTTTGACAAGAAATGTGATGAGGGATTCTTGCTTGGTTATTCCACAACAAGCAAAGCATATGAGTGTGGAATAGCACTAGTGGTCAACTTGAAGAAGTGCATGATGTTGAGTTTGATGAAACCAATGGGTCTCAAGATGAAGAAGAAAATCACAATGATGTTGGTGGAACCCAATTGGTAGATGCAATGAAGAACATGGACATTGGACACATCAAGCCAACTCAAGTGATTGATGTTGATGATGACAAAGATCAAGTGCTCTCATCTCCAATGGGTCAAGCTAGTGGTTCTCAAGTACAAGATCAACAAGCTAGCACATCTTCTCAAGTGCAAGGCACATCAAGTGGTCAACCAAGTTCAAGCAATCAACTACCAATACTCCAAAACACAAGTGTTGCTAGAGATCACCCAATTGATCAAATTGTTGGTGACATTGCAAGTGTGAGTACAAACAAGAGGAAGACTTGCGGCATTTTGTGAGCACTTTGCATTTGTGTCATAAGAAGAGCCGGGAGAAGATTGATGATGCCATGAAAGATGAAGAATGGGTATTGGCAATGCAAGAGGAGCTAAATAACTTTTAAAAGAAATGAAGTATGGGAGTTGGTAGAAAGACCAACTAACTATAATGTCATTGGAACCAAGTGGGTGTTCAAGAACAAGCAAGATCAAGATGGCATTGTGGTTAGAAACAAAGCAAGACTAGTTGCACAAGGCTACACTCAAGTTGAGGGTCTTGACTTTGGAGAAACATATGCCCGTGGCAAGATTAGAGGCAATAAGAATTTATTAGTCTATGCATGTGCCCATGACATCAAGCTATACCAAATGGATGTGAAGAGTGCATTTCTCAATGGCTTCATCAATGAGCTTGTATATGTTGAGCAACCTCCCGGTTTTGAAGACTATCACAAGCCTAATCATGTGTACAAGTTGAAGAAGGCATTGTATGGCTTGAAGCAAGCACCTAGAGCATGGTATGAGAGGTTGAGAGACTTCTTACTCAAGAAAGGCTTCAAGATGGGGAAGGCCGACACTACTCTCTTCACCAAAAGATTGGCAAGGATTTGTTCATCTTGCAAATATATGTGGATGATATCATATTTGGGTCAACAAATCAAGCATATTGTGAAGAGTTTGCTAAAATGATGGCCAAAGAGTTTGAAATGTCTATGCTTGGAGAGCTCACATATTTCCTTGGACTTCAAATCAAGCAACTCAAGAATGGTACATTCATTAGCCAAGGGAAATACATAAGAGACATGATCAAGAAGTTTGACATGCAAGATGCAAAGGGCATTACAACACCAATGGGTACAAGTGGCACCTTGGATCAAGATCTCAAAGGCAACATGGTTGATCAAAAGCTATTTCGGTTATTGATTGGTAGTCTACTCTATGTGACCACTTCAAGACCGGATGTCATGTTTAGTGTGTGCTTGTGTGCAAGATTCCAATCCTCACCAAAGAGAAAGTCATTACAAGGCCGCAAAGAGAATATTGAGATATTTGAAGCATACACAAGATGTTGGCTTATGGTATCCTAAGGGGTCTAGTTTTGAACTTGTTGGATATTCGGACTCCGACTATGGTGGATGCAAGATCAATAGAAGAAGCACAAGTGGGACTTGTCAATTCCTTGGAAGATCTCTTGTGTCATGGTCCTCAAAGAAACAAACAAGTGTGACACTCTCTACCGCCGGTAGAATATGTTAGTGCGGGGAGTTGTTGTTGTCAACTACTTTGGATGAGGTCCACATTGAAGGATTATGGATTTGACTTCAACATACCCTTGTATTGTGACAATGAGAGTGCTTGCAAGATGACTCAAAATCCGGTGCAACATACAAGAACCAAGCATATTGATATAAGGCACCATTTCATTAGAGAGCATCAACAACAAGGTGACATTGCAATCCATCCAATTGGTACCGAAGATCAACTTGCCGATATCTTCACAAAGCCACTTGATGAGAAGAGATTTTGCAAGCTTAGAAATGAATTGAACATTCTTGACTTCTCCAATATGAGTTGAATGCACCCCACATATGTGACATGCCTCTCCACCGAGCCAAAGCAAAGGTGAAATTGTTTGACATGTCATCATAATATCTAAGGACTTGCTAGATCATCTAGACATACAACTTGTCCTTTAAGTTGCATTCATGGAAAAGCAATGAATTTCAATGTATATGTGCCATCACTATTATTTTATATGCTTGTTTGATCTAGTGATGACATATGACATACTTGTGGGCTTGTAATCTCAAGTGTTGAATTTGGATATATTGTCAAATATGTGATTCAACATAGACATGATAACCCTTTTATGAGGTGTGAAGAAGCTTGTCTTTGGTTCAAACCGAATTACATGTATGGCAAGCTATCCAAATTTGACCAAATTTGAAAACTAATCTTTCCAATATCAAAAGAACCCGATCAATCCTTTTATGTCAATTGTTGACAAAGGGGAGAGATTAGTGCATAAAGTTTAGAAGGGGATCAAATTTTTTTTTTTTTGAAAGCACACAAGTAGGGGAGCAAGCTCATAAGCCATTTTTGTTGCATTTGTTTGTGCACTAACATATGACTTGCTCTTGCACATGTATTTAAATTCCATATATACATGCTTGTGTGGTGTATGCTAGTGGTACTTTGATTGATGATTGATCAACTAGCATGCTTAAGTGGTAACTAGATGTTTTGATTTCCGCTCTAAATTCAAGTACCTATGCTTATAATATGATCTCACGAGGTACTTTGAGTTTTTGATGAAATATCTAGTTATCCATGATGCTTGTATGGTGAGAAAGGCGCTACTCGATTGGTATCACGCTTCAAAGGTCCATTCTCTCACATTAAGCATCATTTTGGTAACATGGCTCACTCCCTAATTTTAATATTCATACATGTATGCAAAGCCTATACCAAACTCTAGGCATACATGTAGGGGGAGCTCATACTACCAAAACCGAATTTATTATGTTTGTCCAATCCTATGATTGTAAGCAAAATGCTTGGACAACCATGATAGGTTCAAAAACCTTTAATCATAAAATCTTTATGCGGGTTGTCACCAATTACCAAAAAGGGGAGATTGAAGATCTCTAGATTGGTTTTGGCTAATTGATGACATCCTTAGGACTAATCTCTCTATGCTAAGTGTTTGATTTAGTTGGAGATTGGTCAAGCCAAGTGTGATGCATGGTGGTCATGTTGGATGGATTGAGATGGTTCAATTGATGATCAAGTGCATGACTTGAGTGGATCGTGGATCAAAATGGGCTCAAGGCAAAGGTATATCATAGGGCCATTTTGATTTTACACTCAAGACACCATAGAGGGTGTGAGTGATTATAGGATCGATAAGCCGTACTATAAAGAGGGGAAAACTATCGTACATATCGATCCTCATGTGCCTCTAGGTTCAAAATCATTTGCATGCATTCTAACCTAGAGAGCTAACCCAACCTTCGAAATTGATTGTGAAAATGTTAACACACGAGCACATGGTGATGTACACATGGTGGTGTTGGCACATTTGCGAAGGCGGTGATGGTTGCGGGGTTGAGATGGGTTTGGGTACCGCTCACCCTCCCGCAGGAAGCTTGCGGCGGATTCTGGGCGCTTTTGAGAAAAATGAAATGTCTATTTTCTATTTGCCGGATGCATCGTGGTGATGAAGACATGCTATCCCTCATGCACAAATTGGTATATTTGTTGGGTAGCATGTTGGAGCAAAAGGCGGCGAAGGAACGCGAAAATTCGCGCTTCTGGCTGGCCGGACTTGATGGCCGGACCCGCGACCGGACGCCGCGTTTTCGGCCGGACGCTCCGGTGGGTGCGTCTCGCGAGCATGTTTTCCGGGGTTCGGCCGAGGGCCGGCGACGGACGCATCGGCCGGATGCTTCGGTGCTGACCGGAAGCATCGGATCGGACGCGCGACCGGACCCGCTCAAGAGTCCGGTCGGCGGTTCGGGTTGGGGTTGTCGGTTGTGACGGACCCACCGACCGGACTCAGCGGTGAGTCCGGTCGGTCGCGTCCGGCCCGGGCTGATTTTTGCTAGATTGCACCCCAACGGCCACATTTCGTGGTGGGGGTATTTATACCCCTTTGGCCGGCTTGTGGAGGTCTCTTGGTCATTTTGAATCAATCCTAACACCTCTAGAGCTGAGCACTCATCCTCCTCCTCACTCCTTTGCTTGAGAGCATCCATTCTAGTGAGTTGAGGTGATTCAAGTGCACTTTGCTTTGATCATTGCATCTAGTGGCACTTGTGGATCGTTGTGAGCCGGTGGTTTTCTTTGTTGCTCTTGGAGAGCACCACTCCTAGCCGGCTTGGTGATTGGTGGAGGCGTTGGCAAGAGTTGGTGATTGTTCTTGGCCACCTCCGGTGATTTGTGAGAGGACCGTGCATCCTCGTCGGGACGACGAATTGCAAGATAATACATTGCTCGTGTCGTTGAGTACCTCTCATTTGCTTTGGGTGCGGTAAGCCCTAAAGGCATTTGGCTTGGAGTGAGCTCCACACCGACCCACACGTGAGAAGGTCGACACAACGGAGACGAGCTTGACGGGTGCTCAAGTGAACTTCGGGATAAATCATTGTCTCCACTTGTCTCTTGTTGTCCCTTGGTGATTGGCAACGATTTGGTTATCTCATTGTATCATCTTGGTGATTGGATTGACTAGCCTCGACATTGTGGTATGACTCTTCTACACTCTTGCATTACTTTCATAGATAGTGTAGTTTGAGTAGCCTTGCTAGTTGCTTAGCCTTGTTTAGAGTAATCTAGCTTGTTCACCTAGTTGGTAAAGTAGCGACTTAGCCTTTGTGTGTGAACTAGAGATCATAGCAACTAGAATTGTCAATAGGAGGCTTGCCGACAAGTAGAGCTAGAGCAAACGCGTTTATCGCCTTTTGTTATTCTAACAAGTTTGTCTAGTGTTTTGTAGAAATTTTTTTATTAGGCTATTCACCCCCCCTCTAGCCATTTAGGACCTTTCAAGTGGTATCAAAGCCGTGGTCACCGTTTTAGCAAGGAGTAACACCCTTGATTGCAAGATATGGCTACTATAGTATTCAACCATGTTGGGGTAAACCGCCTCACTTTGATGGTGAGAGTTCTTTTGATCATTGGAAGAGAAAGATGACCATGTACCTCGGATCAATACATGAGAGAGTATTGGAGGTGACGGAGAATGATTATGTCATTCTTGATCCTACCAAGCTCACCGATGAGGATAGAGCAAACCGCACTTGCAATCGGATGGCACTCAATACCATATACAATGCCATCGATGCAAAGATCTTTGAAGGCATCAAGGACTTGGATCGAGCAAGTGAAGTGTGGACAAGATTGAGTGAGACATATGAGGGCACCAAGGTTGTCAAGAGTGCCAAGCTATATGGTCTCAAGAGTGAGTTCGAGACTTTTAAGATGAAGGATGGTGAAACAATTCTTGAGATGTTTCATCGTCTTCAAGTCATTGTGAATGATCTCAAGACATTGGGCTACAAGACACAAGACCAAGACTTTTGTCACAAATTCTTGATTAGCCTACCTTCAAGATTCAAGATGTTGATCCTCATGCTACAAAGAGATGGGCTTGATTCCAAGAAGCCAAATGATCTACTTGGAGAAGTGTTGACATTTGACAAGTATGATCACAACATTGATGAGAAGGAGAAGAAGGAGGAGAAGAAGGTTGAGGAGAAGAAGGCCGTTGCATTCAAGGCATCTTCCACCTCAAACAAGGGCAAGGCAAAAGCACAAGAAGAAGAATGTGATGTATCCGGCCTAGAAGAGGTTGATGAAGCCCTTGCCTTAGTTGTCAAGAAATTTGGCACCATGCTCAAGTACAAGAGAAGATTTGGGAACTACAAGAAGAAGGACACTTCCAAGGGCAATGATGACAAGAGGCTATGTTGGAAGTGTGATAGTCCCAATCACATCTTTGAGGATTGTCCTCATAGGAAGGACAAGAACAACAACAAGGACCGTAGAAATTTTTATTAGGCTATTCACCCCCCCTCTAGCCATTTAGGACCTTTCAAGTGTGCCCACTTAGTCCCCGAGCTTAGGAGTAGGTGGATAATCACGCATCGCTAAGGTCGAGGAAAAAAAAATACGATCAAATAGTCCCCGGGTAACCGGAAACCTAATCGGCGCACTCTCCAAACGCCCATTGGGGCGTAAGCGTAGGAGTCCCCGAGCCCGGCATTTCTACTCGAACGAGGGTGCGCATGCACCATGCAAGAGTCGGTGCAATGACTATGCCAACCAAAAGAATATCCGAGCCACGCCGAGATCCGATAGCCCGTGTTTTAAGGAAGCTTCGTTGAGAAGATAGGGCCGCTCGCGTCCCAAGAAACGGCAAGATATCTGGGCAATTAATATCCCGGATCATGTAGGGGAAACGACCGCGCGAGAATCAAGGGGATAGGACATGTGGCGCGCCACAGCCGCACGCGCGCCTGGAAAGGGTAATGATGGCAACCGACGCCGCCGCCGCCGCACGCACTCAACCCGAGAAAATGGGAGGCGCGGGCCCAGCCACACGACGTTGCCAATGCCCTAACCCTAGGGCGGCAAGAAGGATATAAATACCGACCCCGCGGTCGCCTCGTCTCATCCGGCCTGTGAGCCCCTCCATCTTCTCGAGTCCTCCGTTTTTCGCCACCTTGCTGCTGAGCACCGGCTAGGGTTTGGAGGCTGCGCCGCCGCCGCCGCTAGCCCGGCCATAAGAGGTATGTATCGCCAGAGATCCATGGATTTGCCGCTCGGAGGCCCAATGTGGTTGATTTGAGCTGGATTTGATCCGATTTGTTTTTGAGCCAACACCGTTCATCTTCTTGAAATGTAGAGCTAGTTTGGTAGGATGGACCGCCATCCTCGCGGAGGTCGCCGCGGCCATGGTGCCGCCGGAGGGACGCGGGCGCCATCGACGCGGAGGCGCCGCCGACGCCGGGGCGCTGCCGCTGGGCGCGGCTGGGAGCCCGTGCCGCTTGCAACAGCGGAGCCCGTTATCCTAATGGATAGGGAATGGCCAGGCTTGTCGTCCACCGAGGCGACGGTGAGGGAGCCGGGTGAACGCCAGCGTCTTTGCCGGAGAGGGTCATCACGGCCGGAGGATCCGAGGCGGAACCGCACCCGATGCCGCGAACATGGATGAGGTGGTGGTGTTCGAGAGCCACTTCGGGCGGGGCTTTGGGATGCCAAGCGCACCTGTTCGCTAGAGCTCCTCATCTTCTACGGCTCCGGCTACGCCATCGCCACCCAACGCCATGCTCGACATCGCCGCACGCCTGCGTGAGTGCTGCCTTGGCATCCTTCCCAATCTCGGTCTGGGGAAATATTTTCTTCTTTGTGGGGATGAAGGGAGATTCGGGGTCACGGATTGCCGGAGGCGTGTTTGTGAAGCCCGGGGCAACCGTGCGAACCAATTCCCGTCGATCCATTCGCCGACGAACGTGCCGCGTTGGTATACGCGGTGGTTCTACCTGCCCAGCGGACGTTCCCATTTCAGTAGACCCCACCCGCGTTCCGGTGGGACGCGAGGCATTTGGAATGAGGAACCTGCGGCGCCGACATGCGGCGGCGTGACGGAGTTCTTGGATATGATCGCCCGATTTACACGTAGAGCGGCATCGACCTTTGCTCACGTGTTCGTGGAGCGTCGAATCCAGCCACTCAAATGGAGGAGCATCCGGCCGAATATACAGGCTGAACGACCCGACCCGCGAGTCGGCGGAGTTCTTCTTAGTCATCCGAGGTCGAGGACCGGGTGGCTAAGATTACGACGGTAGGTGATGAGCGCACAATCGGGAGTGCCTACCTTCTCTTGGCCGGGGAACCCGCCACCGCTGGTGAGTGAAATCCACACAAGTTAGATTCGTATTGCTATATTGTGCGAAAGCCGTCGACATTATCTGTTGTTGCGGATCCATGGGATGACGGAGCCGCTACTTCAGCCTGTCGCCTGAAGAAGCTGCCGTCGTGCGCGCGCACTCGAATCTTTGCCATCCCCGTGCCCCCCCGCACCTGCCAGCACCGAGGGCGCCTGAGGGTGGGACGGAAGAGAGTGCGCGAGCACGCGGCAAGTGCCCTTTGGAGAGCCCATCGGGCGGTGGTCACTCGGCAGAGAGTGACCAGGACGGGCACCCCGCAGCGGTGACACGCCCACCGTATGATGATGACTTTTCTTGTCGATGAGGTGCAGGCCTTCGTGGAGTCGACGGCCTTGTAAGTATGCTCCCCCGTGTTTATATCAGTCCCCGATTAAGCTTGTTTGATCTGACCGTCACATTGTGTTTTTTCAGCAACCTGTAGAGGATAGAACACCGATCGTTCGAGTCGATCACCCGAGCGATCCCACCGGGCCACATGGTGGTGTGTCAGCGCCACGGAGCGGAGGAGGCCGTAGTGGTGGCGACTCGGTGGTCGCTCGTGGCATGCGTTTTGCAAATGTGTAAGTGCTCTATACTGTCAAATGCTAGTAGCCATACTGTCAATGTCTGTACGCGTGAACCATCCCTTTGGTGTAGGGGACCCGCCGTCGAGCCTGTACCGATGCCCATTCTTCGCGGACGCCCGCCAGGATGAGCGGCCCGCGCGGCGCGGCCCGCAGAGGCCCCCGAGCAGGATGCAGTGGTTCAAGACGCTGCAGCGCCCGAGGAGCCTCAAGAGGTGGCAGGTCACCAGGTGCTCTAGGAGCCGATCGGCGATGCCCGAGAACAAGTGGCGCCGAGGCCAGACGCCGCACCTGTGGTCATCCGCCCTGAGTCCCCCATCGATGACATCCAGCATGTGGACGATGATCAAGAGATGGAGGAGGTGGAGGGTTGGTACGCGGCTGCTGAAGCTCCGGAGCATCAGGTGGAGCAGGACTAGGCCGAAGTCGAAGAGGAGGACGAGCCGATGCGCATAGCACAGCAAGTAGAGGAGGGAGCCAGCCGCCTGCGCGTAAGTACTCGACCGCCTTGTTCTACACCATGACAGTACCATAGATGTCCTGTGATTGTATGTGATTGTGTAGCATATCCGAAACGAGGAGATCCGCCACGGTACGAAGAGCTGAGCGGTGCTGTGGCGCCCGTTTGAGGCCCAACGTAAGCGGGATGAGCTCTCCGCGGTAGCGACCATCTTGGCGATGAGCGGCGGTGCTTGCTATCGAGAGGGACCGCTTGTTGGCGACAACGGCGACGCCGGCGTCAAGCCTTTGCTCGGGAGAGGGCGGCGCTTGGCGGCAGCGTGAAATCACGGAGATCGAGCGGCCGGGCCGGACCGCAAGCCGCGGGGTTGCCGGGGAGGGCAAGGCCGTCGAAGAGGAGCGATGCCCGACTCGGGTTGCCGACCGCTAGCGCATGGAGGAAGAGCGCGTGGAACTCATCACTCGGGGAGCAAATGCGCGCAACGAGGCCCAAACCAGCATTCTTGGTATATATCATGCCTCCTTGAGTAGTTGATCCGAAGACGGCTTTGTGAAAACCTGGTAGTAATAATAATAATGTAACAGGTGATTGTTTGGTACCTTTGCGAGCATGAAGCGCCCATCGAGACCCCGCAGCTAAAGTTCCGATGATGGCGAATCAATCGACGGGTGAACTACGCGAGGAGCTTCGAACACCACCGCCAACCGCGGATCAGACGTCTGTTTTCTTTAGCGCAATTACCGCCGAGAGAATTTTGGAAAAAATATGCGCTTTGTCTTGCCATGTAATTTTGGCGGCGATGCGTGCAGCCCATAGTTATCGATTCGTGATCCGAGGCTGCGTATGCTCTATGGAGGAGTCGCACACAAAGTCTGCTGCAAGGTGTGGGACCAGTCCTCGACGCCATCCATGGCTATGCAGTTGGCGGGCTGATCCGAGGGAGCGCCACCGACCGATGCTCGGAACGCGTGGAGCACAAATGGCGGCGGCCCGGGCAAACTTCATGGAGTTCACCGCCGGGCCACTCGCGACACGGCCGACATGCTCGGGCGGTGGCGCGCTCCCACCATCCCGGAAGTGGAGTTTGGGGCGCCCGCTTAGGCTACGCGACTTTCGGGACGGATGAGGCCGGCATGCCGGCCTCGCGGTGAGGAAGGCCGACGAGGCGGCGGCGACACTTGCCGACGAGATGAACCCGCTCCCGTGAGCTCTTGAAGGTAAAGTCCACGGGTGACGTTGCCCGTGCATAATACTTTGCTTCTTTTTGCCGTAGCAAGAAACAGTTAGTGAAAAAAACAAGAGAAAAACACTTATGGTTGAGCGAGCCACGCCCGGATGTGGTGGCATAATTAGCTTAATACTTTGTTTTTATTTCCATAATCGTTTTAGCATGCATACGATCATGATATACAACGGCGTAGACGATGAGATCTAAAAAGTAGTCACCTATGGTAGACGCCGCCCTAGCCTTAACGTGTCGGTATAGCCGCTAAAGAAGGAGACACGATGCTCAGGCAAGCTATTGGGCCGTTCGATCATGTTAAGGAGTCGCCCCGCGACCGCGCCTATGCGGAGAGTACACCGACCACGCATATCGCGTGAAACGACCAAATACGAAGACGGCTCTAGGGGGTCCAAAGTGACCGGGGAGGTTTAGTTGAGCACGGAGATAAATTGTTACGTCAAAGAAAATATAACCATGTCAACATGCTCCAATAAACTTTCATTAATATGCGACGGCGTAAAAGTAAAGAACGATACAAGCCGGCTTACTGAGTCCCCGAGTTCACGGGTAAAATCGTCGCAGATGCTCGATATTCCGTGAGTTAGGGATATCGATATCTTCCATGGTCGTCAATCTGTAAGCTCCTGGCCGAGTCACCTCTTTGACTTTGAAAGGCCCTTCCCAATGAGATCCCAGCTTGTGAGCGCTTTTACGCTTCCTTCGAAGGACTAGGTCGCCAAACGCAAAGGCTCTATTGCGCACATTGCGATTATAATATCTTCGAACACCCTCGAGGTATTTAGCGTTCCGCGTGCAGCATTGCAGGCGGGTTTCTTCGAGCGCGACGAGCTCATCTTCTCGAGTAGCGTCGGAGATCTCCTCGTTATAATTCTCGATGCGGGGGGAGCGAAAGGCGATGTCTGCCGGAAGGACCGCTTCGATCCAAACACCATGAAGTATGGTGATACGCCGATCTTGCGACTAGGTTGATCTGCGCGAGTCCCGGACAACAGCAGGCAACTCCTTGAGCCACCGACCCAGGTACTTGCCGCCCGGCGGAAGAGGCGCTTCGTAAAGCCTCTAATATCATGCCGTTTGCTCGCGCCGGCCGCCCATTAGCGAGGATGGGCGGCATGACACATACTTCACCCGGATGCCCTTGTCTTCACAGTAATCCCAGAAGTGACCGGCCCGGTGAATGCCGAGATCGGTGATGATGGAGTTGGGGATACCAAATCGATGAACCACCTCATCTAACATCTCGACGGCCTTGTATTGGTTAGCGTCGACCGGGAGGGAGATATTCAATCCACTTGGAGAACTTGTCGACCATAACGAATACCCACTTAAAACCACGAGGTCCGCTTTAAAAGGCCCGATAGCATCAAGTCCCCAAAGACGAGAAAGGCCATGCTGCGGGTATGGTGCGGGAGTTCATGTGCCGGCGCGTGCGTGCATTACAAGGCCCGACACTTCTCACAATGCCGTACCGGGTGTTTGCGTCGGCGACGGCCGACAGCGGTAAAATCTGCCGAAAACGCCTTCCCAACCGAGTGCGAGAGGCGCATGATTGCCGCGAGATCCCGCCATGGATTTCGTCGAGCAATTTTATACCATCCTCCTCGGAGATGCACTTTTTGCAGTACCGGTCCCCAATACTCTTTCTCATAAGGAATCCGTTGACCGGACATAATTCTTCTTTGCGTCTAATGAGTCGTTCTTGTTCCGGCCCTATCTTACGGCACGAGAGCCTCCTGCGGGTACTTAATTATGGGAACTTCGCCCGGTCTTCATCAACGGCCACCGGATAGGGTGGCGGCGACCGCTCCGTTGTCTCGAGTGGAGGGCCGCGGGATCAGCGATGGTTGGCTTCCATAGGTCTTCGACGAAGACGCCGAGCCGGTATCTTTGCCCGGGACGAACCGAGCTTGGAAAGTTCATCGGCGGCTTGGTTGAAGTCCCGAACTACGTGATCAAAAGCGAGCCCATAAAACTTGCCTTCCAACTTTCTTATATGGCGCGGCGACGCACGCGCCCATCTTCTCGCTCTTGCAATCCCAATCCTTGTTGACCTGCTTGATTACCAAAGCCGAGTCACCAAATACTTGTAGCCTGCGAATTCCAAAATTCGAAAGCAATACGGAGGCCGTGGAGAGCGGCCTCGTATTCCGCGGCATTGTTAGATGCGGGAAGTGTTTGTCCAACACCGCCTTCTTGTTCTTGTGGTAAATGGTAGGTAGGTTGTATCTGTGTATTCCAATGGTACCACTTCCACTTTGGGTTCTTCTCACGCCAGGGCGTTGCCTCCTCAGGTTGCTTCTCTTTTTGTTTTCTCACCACATGGTTGGGATTTGGTGGGTCACGGGTGGACCTTCCCCCTCTGGTGGTTACTGCATTGATGTTTTCATGAGGGATTTCAGATTGCTTTGGAGCTCTCTCTCCAACCATTCAGGGAGACGAGCGGCAAGTCGATATTTGGGATATCTGTGTCTCAATCATTTTGTTGAAATTGGTGACTGTTATAGCGAGTTGAGCCCATCCGACTTCTTTGTCGACTCCTTCTAAGATGTTATCGTTCTGGCTTATCTTTTTGGTGAGGTTTTCATTGATCTTGGCTTGGCCCAACACTAAGTCCTTTAATGAAGGCTGACCGGAGCTGTAATTGGGATTATAGCCCTGGTTACCTTGGAATGGTGGACGGGACTGGTTGTTCCAGCCTTTTTGCCGAGGTTGGTGATACCCGTTGTTGTTTATGAATGCCACTTCCTCATGGGTCTCGGGGCAGTTATCCCCTCGAGAAAGGGCCAACCTCACCACGTGTCTCACATGTCATGTGTGAGTCCGTGGCGTAAAGCCGGGCGCCGCCGAGTATTCGAAGTGCGTCTTTGCGCTCATCCGGCTTCTTCAAGAACAGATCCATTTTTGCGGCAAGCAAGTCCGCCTCCTTCCTTCACGGGATGCATGCCTTTTTGTGTTTTGGCCGGGTTTGTCTTCCCCGGCTCCGGTTTGCCACCATCTTGTCGATCGTGGGGCTGTTGCCCCATCAATGGTGAGCGACAAGAATGCGCCACCCGGCGGCGTCTAGGTGCCCCTTCGATATGGCCGTGAGACCATTATAGAAGTTCCGGGAGCACCGACCAATTCTCCATTCCGTGGTGCGGGCATGCTTGAATATATTCCCGCAGCCTTTCCCACGCCTCGGGATGGGTTCCATTGAATTCCCGCCGGAAGTTGGCGATTCTTCCCTCAAGGCATTGGTTTTGCCCATGGGGAAGAACTTAGCTAGGAACGCCGTGGAGCATTTTGCCCATGTATTTACCGCTTCCTTGTCCTTGTAGAACCATTGTTTTCGCTTTCCCCACGAGGGAGAAAGGAAAGCGGCGGAGCCCGATAACGCCGGGTTCGACATCCTTGATGACAATCGTGTCGCATTTACTCAAGGAAGTTTTGGAGATGTGCGTTGGCGTCCCCTCGCCAGGCGCCCACGAAGGGCCTCGCACCATGGTAATTAGCCCAAAGGCGGCTTCGAAATTCTTGTCCGCAACATTGACCACCGCCCGGTTGGGCACGTTGGCAACAACGGCACGGAGAAAAGCGAGCGACTTTTTGAGCCATGGCTTACGTTGATTCGTTGGTGCAGGGTGTCGGTCTCAACTGCCGAGGTTCCGGCCGAAGAAGAAGAGGTACGAGACCTGTTCTTCTTAGGAGTGCCTCGGGGTTCTCGATGAAGTTTGTCGGCTTCAGTTGGAAACCTAACATACACTATCCTGTTTTCATCCACAACGGAGAGAAAACATAAAAGATTAGCCCTGTATGAGCAAGTGGTTATCACGCATGCACATTTCATATTCATAGCCAGCCTAGTGATTTCTTATAACAATGCCTTCCGGCAACGGCGCCGAGAAATGCTTGTTGACGTTTCTTAACGCAATCATTAGAATCGGGTTTTAGAACCCAACCCCCGATGACTACGCGCTAGGAGACGAGCCGCCGATATCACTAAGTGGAACCACCTTGTCGGTGATAACGCACTTTCAATCAACGGTGATAGATCTTGCCATAGTTGATATTTCATCCATAGCGCCGCGGATCTATCATTGTAGCATTTCACCGAGGAAGTATTGAGGGGTATCGTTATTTATATTTTCCCAAAGGAAGGCATGTTGTATAAGAAGTAGCATGGCATCCGGATGATGAAATGTGTGCACGCAAAGACCAACTCGTTCATAATGAGGGGGTAAGCAATACGGTTTATAGATAGTGTGACACACACATTGGAATCCACCAGGTAAAGGATAAAGAAAATAGATAAAGAATAAACGAATGTCCTATGGAGTAATCTAATGTATTCTAGTCATGGTCTTACAATGAATAGTTAGGATCATATGCTAACACGATCTAAGCATGGTTATGTCTAGGATAATAGGGAGACTTCCCGGTACCATCCGGCCCAATGGAAAGCATTTACGAACTCCTACATCACATGCGAACGTGGAGGGATTACAAGGGACGGACAGGGCTGTCACAACCCTGCCGCCTACCCTCACGCACCGTGGCATGCTCTCATATTCGAAGGTGTCGTAATACCGGGCACCATGCCCGCGTACAGAAAGCACTACTCTTGTCCCCCGGGATCCCCACCCTACGGATGGACGGACTAAGACAAGAGCAAAACCCGAAAGAACGACGAACCGTTATCCCATCTATAATCATGTTATGCATACGATGATCGATGAAGAACAAATATGAACATGTTAAGATTATGATATACAAACTATATGCTAGTTCATATACCAACACTAAAACATGAACAAGACTATACTCTAATTCATAAGTTAGACCATGATCATAGAAATAGAACTTGCACAATGGAGAAAGATCCATGGAAGATATATATTACCAAAGCTCACTTTGCTCCAAGATTACAAGTCCTTCCTTTGTAGCTCCTCTACTCCAATGCTAGCCAAATAAGAAGAAGAAGAAGAAGTGGAGGTGGAGAGTGAGGTGGAGAGTGTGAGTGTGCTTGGTGTGGTGACTCCAAGTGTGGTGTGTGGAATGAGGGAGAGGGAGGAGGTATTTATACACAAGGGAGAGTGAGCTAAATGACCTAACTACCCCTAAACCGACCTTGTCGGTAGCGTCTAGGTACACCTGAATCGGCCACCCAAGCACCGCACCGCCCTCCACGACACTTAATGTACCGACTTTGCCGAAGACGGGCTCGAACCGCCCCGCCAGGTGCGCGGGCGCACCTTGGGGTGGGCGCACCTTGGGGTCGCGGCCGCACCTTTGGGCTCGGCCCGGCCCAAGCCTTCGTGGGTCGTCGTCTTCGTCGCGAAAAGTGTGTGGGCGATGTTGGCTTGGCCCAATTCGACAATTCGGTCCATTTCCACCCGGGTTTGTGATCTTCGGGAGTACGCTTTCGAGGTCGCACCTTTTGGTCGTATTTCCACCTGTATTTATTATAAATACAACAAAATACATTTCGAACACTACAAGTGGAAATATGTTAGTAATAAATGTATATGAGTATAAAAGGTATAGTTTTATTCCCTTTATGGTAGTAAGTTGCCAGGGAAAAAATATGTCGTTAGTGACCGTCAACAAGCGGACACCGAAGACACACTTTCCGGATTGAGCTTCCATTGGTACTCGTTAAGCTTGGCAAAGACCCTCGCCGGGTCGTGCGCTGGGGGGGGGCGCTACGGGTCTTCACCATGACGTCGTCGACATAAGCCTGGCGAGGTCGGGGATAAGGTTCCTAAGCGCCCTGTATGGCCCGGGCCGGTAGGTGGCTCCGACGTTCTTGAGCCCGAACGACATGGTAATATAGCAGTAGGCGCCAAACGGAGTGATGAAAGAAGTCTTCTCTTGGTCTTCGACCGCAAGGGCAATTTGATGATAGCCCGAGTAGCAGTCCAGGAAGCTAAGTAGCTCACAACCGCAATAGAGTCAACAACCTCGATCGATACGAGGGAGACCGAAAGGGTCTTTAGGGCAAGCCCTATTGAGATCGGTATAATCAACGCACATCCTCCATTCATTATTCTTTTTCCTTACAAAGGACCGGATTAGCTATCCGGTCGGGGATGATACACATCACGGATAAAGCCCGGCTGACTAACAACCTAGTTATACGCTTTAATGGGCTGCGATTTCTCTTTATTAAAGCGGCGTATTTTCTGGGCGCGGCGGCGGCGTTGGCTTGACACGTAGGCGGTGCTCGATCCGGCTACGAGGTACTCGGGGCATATCGGCGGGTTTCCACGCGAAGATGCTCACGTTATCCTCGGGAACCGGACGGCCGCGTCTTCCTATTTCGGGTCAAGGTTCACGCCTATCTTCGTCGTCTTGGGGCGTCTCCTTCCACCGGCTGGATGTCTTTGGTATCCGATGGCTTGGTGGTCTTCTTCGTCCGCTCTTCCTCGGGTATCTCGAGGTCGGAGGATTCATCTTCTTCGCGTTCTTGATCACCTCCTCTGCCGGACGGACCGGAGGATGAACTTCGCGTTGTCGAGGCCCTCCTTCGCTGCAGGCGTAGGCCATGTAATACGCGTTGGCCTGGCGCGTGAGGACCCCTTCTCCGTGGGGATCTTGAGGATCGGATAGCGTAGTATGGGATACCGCCATGAGCTTGGTCAGCCACGGTCGGCCGATGATGGCATGAATGCGATGACTCGAAGTCGGCGACAGCGAAATTCATGTCTTTGGATGCGATGATGCTTGGCGTCGCCCGAATTGCACCGCGAAGCATCACGCCCGGAGGGATTGACAACTCTCGGGGGAGAATCCCCTAGAACGGGTGCTCGTATGGCTTGAGATCATCCGCCGTAATGTCGAGCTTTCATCGAGCTCGAAGCGGCATGTTTAGGGCGCTTCCTCCATCAATGAGGACCTTCTCGAAGCGTGGCGTCCGATCACGGGTCAGGACCGGGGGGAATCGCTCGGGGTACGGGTTGTTACACCATTGGTCATCGCGTGAAGGTTATGACCCTTTCGAGAGAAAGTAGGCCATATCGGTCGGTGACTCCCGGCCTGAAGTCTTTGGATCGGTCGGGGACATTACGAAGCGGAGATCTTACGATCCGCCCCACCTTGCGGCCCGTAGTGTGCGCCCATGATCGTGTGAGCGGCGGCGTCTTGACACGGTAGCTTGCGTGCCTAGGGTCGGCATCCTCATCCGGTTCTTCCTCCCGGTTGTTGCGAACAATCTTGGGCGCTTCCTCTAGTTGTTCGTCGGCGATCTTGAGCTTCTTGCGCTCGCTTTCATACTCGGCATTGAAGTGCCGACACTCCGCCAGACTGTGGTTCAGATCCGGGTGTCGAGGACACTTGCCGTGCAAGAGCTTTTGGATCGGATCTCGCCAGTTCAGCGCCTTCTTCTTGCCACCGGCCTTGACGTTGTTGATGCCGCCTCCCGGCGGTTCGGCCGCGGCGGCGCTCGTGATAGTTGCCACGACCCTCTACCCGGCGAGCAACGTCGTGAGAGTCATCAAGGCGGCGGTTATCGTGGCGCTCATCACGCCGTTTATCGTCACGGGGGTATCGCGGACGGGGAGTATTCTCGGCGAGAGGAATAGCCGTAATCTTTGTGGAAAACATACTCGGCCGTCTTGCTCGGCGAACCTCGAGCCACATCCAGTAGCTTGGACATGGTTGTGATCTTGGACCTATGTAGCTTCTTTTCGTAGCTCTTGGGCTGGCGTTACCATTAGAGACAAGGCCCTTGGTGAATGCGCCGACGCACTCCTCGTCGGTGATATCCGGGATCGTTAGGGCGCACCTCGGAGAGAAGCGGCGGATGTATTCGGAGGGGCTCGGTCGCGGCCAAGACGCGAACCGCTCAGTCGTACTTCATACGGATTGCCGCGTGGACTTGTATGTGCGATGAAGATGTCCTTGACGTCTTGCCTGCGTCACGTAGCCTCCCATGCTCGGGAGGGCGAGAGCCGACGATTATTTGCTGATCGAGGCGATGGGGAAATAGTTCGCCATGGCGTCCTCTCGCGCCCGGCCGACCAGTGCGATCTCGTAGATCATGACCCGGGCCTCGGGATCTTGGTCGCCGGTGCACTTTGAGAGAGCATTGGTGCCTTTGAAGCCCGGGGGCCAGCGGACCGGCGGAGATCCGGGTGGTAGGGGCCGAATCGTAGTGACCATGAGATTCCGTTGGGTTCCGTACGACATGTTGTACTCTTCACGCCGGCCGAATCTCGGCGTCTTCGCTTCGCCTGTTGGGGCTTTGTGATGCGATTGCGAGCATCTCGGCGACCTCTATGCTGCTACGGAGGAGGTCGGGGACGGTTTTCGATCTGGGCGGGGGACGGGGTAGTTGCCCACCCACGCCCCCCGCCGGCACCGCGCTCCACCCACTTGCCCAGCGTTACGCCCCGCCCGGTGCGCGCGAGGGGGCTCCATTGTCGCGTTCTTTGGGATTGGTTCACGCCCCGGCATGGAGGGCGCCTCTCCCCAGCGCCGGTATTTGTTGCGGTTTCTCTGGCGATGGCGCCGCCGTGGACGAGCGGCGTGGGGGTGCCAAGAACACGAAAGCGGGGGTTAAGTTGAGCATGGGTGGCGATGATGTACCCCGAACGTCATCGATGGTGTGTAAGTGCAATCAACCTCTAATGTGGGTTTTGGCGTTGATGACAATCTAAATAGAGGACTAATGAGATTTATCGAGATGACAAGGGCAATAAGCAAAGAGGACATTGCAAACCTAAAGGAGGAGTACCCGATTCGTTTTTGTATTTGGTACTTCAAGAAAGGAGGTTTACATACATTTTATATTTTGAATTTGAGTGTAGGACACGCCGTACTATTAAGAGGGATTAGAATCAGCTGTGTCAAAGCGTGCAACCAAGTGCTCATTTTACACCACATAACCTCCGGCTCCAAACTTAGCCGGGCATACAAATTCTTTCTATTTCCTGGCTGGCTAAAGGCTGAGCGGCAAAGGTGCCTTCGGGCATGAGCGGCGGTGCCGCTCGTGTCCCGACCGTTAGGAGGGAAGTATTTATACTTTCCTTTTCTACCCCCAACGGTAACCTTTCCTTCTCTCTCGCTCATTCTCTGAAAGGTCCCAAGTGCTCGGCTCTCTCTCCTCCATTGAAGCTCCTCACTCCCTCAAGCAAATCCATCGATTCCACCATCGATTCTTGAGTGTGAGGGCTGCAAACTTCGATTGGAAGTGAGCTCCAGCGATCTTCATCGTTCTAGAGGCACTTGGTTCACACTTTGGCCGGGCGGTTTTGGTTCTTTACTCTTGGAGCTTGCTCCTAGCCGGCTAGTGCGTCGCCCTTGAGCTTGCCAACTTGTGTGGCAGCCTAGGGAGGTTTGTAACACCCTCTTGCATCTAATACATCACCCCACATCTCTAGGATTGATTCCTAGACTTGTGAACGAGGCAAAGAAGCAAACCTTTGTGGTGAGCTCATTCCTTTATGGAACCTCAACAACGTGGACTTAGGCAAGCCTTGGTGGCGAGCTGAACCACGGGATAAATCCCTGTGTCACCGTGTGCTCAGTTTACTCTCCATTGCATATATATTGTTGTTGTTGAGAGGATTTAGGGTTTGAGACCGATCTATCTCTATACCCTCGATCCACTTGTTTCGGTCTCGTCTGCCGGTCTCTACGTCCGGGGAACCAAGGAAAATTTTCGATCTACTTTTCATTGGATAGTTTTGAAGCTGTGAGCTAACCTTTCCTGCAGGAGCGGCGATGCCGCTTAGAGGAGCGGTGGTGCCGCTCAGAGCGGCGGTGCCGCTTGGTTCGAGCGGCGGTGCGGCTCGGTGATCCCAACGAGTTTTGAGTTGATTTTTGAAACAGGCCTATTCACCCCCTCTAGGCGTCCAGCGATCCTACATGGTGGCATTTTCCGGAACAAAGAGAGGCGCCGCCGTGGCGTGTTACATTCCGGTGTTGTGTGGACGGGAACTCCTGCCACCTCGTCAAACTAAGCCTGTAGACTCCGAAAGAGTCCCCGGCAACTTGGGACGCCGGGCCGGTACCACCGGTTGAGGTGGGTGACGACGATACGCTCCGCTTGATGACGGCGTCTTGGCGATCGGGCGTTCCGTTCCTCTGCGCTGATTTGGCTCGTCGGTTTCCCCTCGGGGGAGCTGAGTCCCTGCCGGCGAGACTCCCCGTAGTAAGTCTCGAGGGGAGCGGTACCCCGGTCGAACGGCGGGGAGTCATAGCCCGATCTCCGGCTCCATCGGGTCTGGAGGGGACGGTAGTTGTAGCGTCGGGACGAGGTCGGGGAGGCGATACGTCGTCGCGGGTTTCGGTGCCTTCATCTTCCTCCTCGGCTCCCTCGGGATCGGAGAGAGCCTAGCCATGCGGATGTGGTGGCGGGTTGTCGACGAGGAGCCTTCCACGTGCGCCGGTGCATCGATGAAGTCGTAGGGTCCGGGGCGGTCTTCCGACCAATCCCGAGTCCAGGCTCTGGTCGGCCGTGGGTGTCGAAGCGGGCGACCCGCCCCTCGGGGTAGAAGTGGACGATCGATTTTTGGTCGAGGCGAGATGGCTCGACGGATCTGTTTCTCCCGAGGGAGCGTCGGGCAGCCCTTGTTGTGGCCCGGCGTTGTTCTGTTGGCGGCGATGTGGCCGAATCGACCAAAGGAGAAGGCTCGCTCGTACCGATCTTGAACTTGTCGAAGTCGCCGACGGCATTGTCGGCGTCGTGGGACGGCGTCGCGTGTGCGGTACGAACGGATGGGTGAGCGATGGGGAGTCGGCGGCCCGCCTCCAAGGTTGAGTCGGTGCGATGCCGTAAGCGGAATCTTGCGCGGTGGATGGCCGGCGGCGGGGTTGTTGACGCCAAGGATGGCGCCGTTGTTCGGCGTCCCAAATTGGATGTCCTCCATTGAGGCGCCCGCCATGGAATCGAGGGAAGATCACCATCTTGTCGACCATGGCGCCTTCGTGCACACACCCCCCGGCGGCGCGCCAACCGCCGTCGGTTTACCGGCGATAGTCTAGCTGGGTATGCCCGGCTAGTAGATTGAGCGGTTAGGGATGTGCTAGGCGGCTAACGAGACGTTAAGCGTAACGGCGAAGGACAAAACACACGGGTTTTACCGGGGTTCGGCCGCCTTGATGGCGTAAAACCTACGCCCCTGCTTAGTTGTATTGATTGATTGAGAATTGTCTGTCCCTTGGGGGGGATCCCTGCTCTCCTTATATAGTCCAGGGAGCGGGGTTACGTGTCGGATCTATCCCGACAAGAGCTATCCCGATCGGTTACAATAGGAAAGTACATATTGATTACGATTGAACCATACTAGGTAACTATCTTGGCGACCAAGTCTGGGCGTAATCTCCGATGATTGCGGTCTTCTAGCGCCGAGGGCTTCATTCCGCCCGTCTGGGCCGGCCCGAGGGGCCTAACCCAAAGTGACCCGTGAGGGGATAGGGGTTTATCCCCCACACGTATCAAATTGGACTTGATGCTTTTATATTTTTACTTATGATGATGCATTTAAAAGAAAACACGGTGACACATGGTCGTGCCTTAGATGACACACCAGTACCACAACAAAGGTATAGCCTGCTAGATAATTCAGGTGAATTCCTCAAAAATCTTTTTCATGTACTCAATTTAAAATTGACGAGCTTGTGTACAGGTTTGATGCCTAATCATCCTTCCACAGCAAGGTCGGCGTTGATTTTTTTTTTTGTTTGCCCTAAATTGAACTTTGGCAAAATATACATTTTTCTTGGCGTACTCTATGTGAAACAAATGTGTGCAATAACCTGTAGTGTTAACGTGGTTGTTGAATTAACGTTGTGTGACTTGTAAAGTGATCGATGTTTGTTTCTATTTTCAAAATCAATACACAATTGCATTGTTCCTCGGTAGAAACTGGTGCTAGCTATCTTTTTCTTGGAATTTTATTTTCTGCAATTATGGAATGCAAAAATAATGCAAAGTAATTCTAGCTTATCTAGCTGCTATTGAGTGCATTAGATACTATAGTATAGAGATAAGAGATGGTCTACCAAAATTAACTGGGTGACGTGATTTGTGTAACATTGCAGGGATGTCGAGGAAGCAAAAGCTGCAGCATGCTTGGAGGGATTTGGTAGAAGCAGAAACATAAGCGGCCACATACTCGAGTCTAACAAGTCATCAAATTTCTTATGTTTTTCCCTTTTGTTAACAAGTCGTGAGTATTTTTTCAAGTTTTGTGTCGGTAGTCTTTGTCTTGTAATGATATTGTTCAATTCGTGATAATAAAGCTCTCTTTGAAAAGAGGTTGGTGTTTACATTTATAATTCGTAGCGTTAGCACGGGCATTATACTAGTTGAATTATAGTTGTCGGATGTCATGTGGGATGTCGGATGAGGTATTCGGATACCAATCAGAAAACAAAATTACAAATTCCCTTAGGAAACCGTGAGACAATTTATTAAGACTAAGTAATTTGTCATTAGCACATGAAGCATAATATTGTCAAATCATGGATTAATTAGGCTAAAAATTCACCTTACAAAGTCATATATAACTAATTATGTTTTTAGTCTACATTTAATACGTATGCATGTGTTCAAACATTCGATGTGATAGCTGAAAAGTTTGGGGTTGGAAACTAAACATCCTGTGTGTGTATTAAAATGTAATAATTGGTGATTAGTAGGTGTACAAACATAACATGAGGGGAACATATCCCGTCAGACACTGGGACTTATATGCACACGTGGCACTACCCAGCTATTTATGGGCCGGAGATCTCCCATCCGAGGGCCAGCAAGTTCATGCCGCGCTTTTTCATTTTGACGCCCGCAGACCCTGGCAATGTTGCAGTCCCACCTCCCGCGCGGCCGAATCCAATCACGCCGCCACGAATCCCGTCCTCGCGCGGTCCTCGCGGTTACCATCGCCATGATCGCGCGGTCCTCGCGGTCATGCCGCCAGGAGACCGGGATACGGCTTGCAGGATATGAGCGCCGAATCCATCGATCTTCCCGTCGCCGCCAGGCAGCAAAGAAGGGCCGGTCGAGGTGCTCACAGCCGATTCCATCGTGTGCTGGAGTCTCTCAATGGCAGCAGCACCAGCGAGGCGGCGACGCCGTGGTGCGAGTGCCTCTCTCTCTCTTGTAATGAGAAGACTAGCCTGTCAGCAGTCGACAGATTTGCACATCATGTAGCTTATTAAATGCCAACGTTGAAGTTTGAAAAAAATTTGAAGTTTGATGGTTTAACTTGACTGAATATTTGCGCTTGATCAATCTGAACGCCACCAAGTCTTGTATATTAGTAAGAAATAAATATCTTTTGCTCATGCCTGTCGACATGAAAACCAAGACATGCATGATGTTACATTTTTGTGCTGTATAAAACCTTTTTGTGCTAACATATGTCATGGCATTCAATTTAATCTTCTCATCTGGATAATCTTGCATGGTGCTGTTTGTGCCTCCTAAAAGAAGCTGTAAATAAGGCCTGAGCTTTATCAAATTTCTGGTGTACAGTTTTCTGAACGACTGTAATGCATCAGGTTTACAGTTTTGTGCTAACGTTAAAGATGATGTCTGTGGCACCAAACTGTCCTGGAAGATATGGATCCTGTTTAGATACAAGTAGTACAAGGTTCACACCAAAAAATTGAGTTCCCAACAATCAGTATTTTTATTCATTTTGTTTTTGTAACCATACAACAATGAGTACAAGGCTGGTCATTATAGACAATCATTATGCATCCTTGCTCATCAGACATTCTAGTTTCTTTCCACAAACCTCTCTGCAAGCTAAACATTCTGTGGAGTTTCACTATGAATCATGCAAGCTCATTACACATAAGCTCATTACAAATAAGGCACAATTGCCATTGCCAATACATCAGGCCTAACTACTGTAGCTTATCCATTCAGAAGCTGAACATTCTGCTACCAAACACTTGTAGTTCCCTGGACTACCTAACATAATTCATTCTGAACACAATACTGAAGCTTTTCCAGTTTTCCATTCAGAAGCACAATTTCAGGCACAATTATGAGGCTGTCATCTGCAAGATGTTCCTGTTTCTGCACCTCTAGGAAGCATTCGAGTTCTGTTGCAGCAGTGTCCATCTGCTTGAATGTATCTTGGACCTGTAACCACAGTTTTGCAGACCTTAGCACTCAAATAGGATATTGTCAATCTTTGTTGCAATGGATAGGGAACACATTCGGTCAGGCAAACAACAAGAGCTAAAAATACTAGTTTGCAGCAACCAAATTGGCCGCACCTGACGCTTCTGTTGCCTGCACAAACCCACGCCCCCAAATCAGCAATCGGAAATTCAGAAATGCCCATGGCAGAGCCTCCGAGCAGAGCCACCTCCCTGCCATCGCGCCTCCAGCCTCCCTTGTTCCTCGCTGGCTCACCGGTCACCAGCCCGGTCCGCCGCCGTTGGGCGCAAGCAGGTCCGCCGCCGTGGGGCTGCTCGCTGGTCGGGGAACCGGAGGGCCGGGTCCGCCGCCGTGGGGCTCGTCGCTGGTCGGGGAAGCGGAGGGCGGGTCCTCCGTCGTGGGCGCCTCGCCGTTCCTTCGCCGTGGAGCGCCTCACCGGTCCGCCGCCTTGGGGTGCCTCGCCGGCCCGCCGCGGAACTAGGGCACGCGAGTGGATGAGTTTCGGAATACCGCTTCAAGCGATGAATCCCATCCTGCCGCGCGGGAAGGGTGCGAAGTGCAAAAGGACCAAGCGTTGCGGGCGTTATTCCGTAAAAAATCCACTTCGATTTGCTGGCCCTCGGATGGGAGATCTCCGGCTAGATTGTTAAGCAGGCGTGTGCGTATAAGTTTGGTGCCAAGCGTACGATACGCTCTCAACACAAGGACATGTCACATGTAATTGGTAGGCATATCCTAAATAGATTGAAAACAAGATTAAAATATGGGATAAACATCCCGGATGAAAATGATGATTTCACGTAACCCTTTTTTTGATTCTTTTACATTTGCACCCCCTTTTTTTTTTTTTGGTTATCGTCTTGCATTCTACTATTTTTTTTTTTTTTTGAGAGAGAGGATTACATCTTGCATTCTACTACTACGCACACCACAGCACCAGTGTGGAGAGTGGGCCTCTCTTGAGTTGGCATTACAAGTCGTGGGCCTCCATGGGCTAACAATGACTGCACTAATAGTACTTCGTACTAGAAATTGGCGCGCGTTGCCGCTATGACCGATAGGACCCGTGTTTTTTTTATTTAAAAGCTATTATTTGTTGTGTAATGATTTCGTTAACTATGTAGGCTTTGTTCCATATATGTAGTTAAAATAATTGTATAAGATTAATGTGGTTAGATAAGATATTTTTTTATATATATGTGTCATGGTTTTTTAGCAATAGTTGTACTTGTTGTATATTTTGGAGAGTTTCTCATTGTGAAGGCCTTATTTTATTTATATATGTTGTTTTTGGGTTTGAAATGGTAATATTATTTTTTTAATTTTATTTTTCATTGAGAGTTAGGGTGATCGGATGAGTATGATGGTTAGCTATGCGTCGGTGTGCTAATAAGCCTGTTATATTTTGCATTTATCATTGAAATGGAACTTTAACATTTTTTTTTAGGAAAGAGGCTAAAAGTATTTATTAAGTAGTTAAAAGTTTAATGTGGTGATATTTTATCGTAAAGAGTTTTGAATGATTGGATTTCCTATTTTATGTTTTTAATTTGATTTTCATATGTACCCATTAAAAAACATAGAATTGTTTATGAGGATTTCAAAAAGAATTTGATTTTCTATTTTTTTTGATTTTTCTTTAATTTACTATGCAATTTTGAAGTGTTACCTAATTTATTCGTGTAAAAGAATATATAAGAGGAAACAGTGTTGGGCGAATTTGGTCCATTAAGGCCCAAACAGGCCCTAGTGGGGAGGGAGGTGGCCTTGCACGTAGGGCGCGATTTCGAAAACTTCAAGGGCTTGCCCGCAAAAATTTTCTCGTAAGGAGCCCCGACGGGTTGATTTTACATAACTTCAAGGGCTTTTTGCAAAACGCCGAGAATGGCCCGACCGGCCGCCCCGGCCGATCCGATCGGACGTCGGGAGAAGCCCGCGACGTGGCCTTCTCTCCGCCGACTTTTGTTGCGACTTTCGTTTGTAAGAGATTTGAGAGCCGTGGAAGGCTAATTTTCAGCGGGACCGGGCCTGAAAGCATCCTCACATGGTCATTGATTCATGGGCCAATAGCTCTTTCCCTCATTTCGATTGGCGGCGTGTGTAAACGAAACGGCCTGAAAACCAATACCCCTTGAGTATATACCAAACCAAACCCAAACATATGCGAAAGGCCACGGTAGAAGGCCACGGCCGCAGCCGGACCGGACACCATGGGTTGCGGCAAGTCTTTATCACGGATTGCAATTGCTCCCCTTCCCCTAGGCGGCGAAACCCTAGATCCTCCTCATGCTCCACCTTCCTAGATCCTCCTCCTCATGCTCCTCGCCCGCCGCCGCCTTGGCCGAGTCCGCGGCCGAATCCCCCGCTCCTCCGCGCCGCCGCCGCCGCCGCCGCCGGTGCTCCCGCCCGCCGGTTCCCGGTGAGGATTATTTCGCCGCCCGGTCCTCCGCGATCAACCCGTTCCGCCTCCCATTCCGCCTCACGGTAAGCTTCGGCTCCCATCCAATCCTCGTTCCCGCGATTTCCTTCGTGCTAGGGTTTGGTCGGGATCGATCGTTCGTTTTCCCCAACTTCCATGAATTTTCCGCCGTTTTAATACACTTTGTTTTCCCTTATCGGCGGTGGATAGGCGAATGGTGACGAACCAGACGCGGAGGCGGCGGTATCGGCGGTCCACTGGATCCGACCCGCGGTTCGCCGTTGGAGACCCCGTCTCACGATACTTATCCCTCGATCTCGACTCGGACTCGGACGCTCACATCGGGAAGCGGCTGAAGCGTGAGCGAGACCCCCCTACGATATCTACGATATCTATCCCTCTGATCTCGACTCGGACTCGGACGCTCACATCAGGAAGCAGCTGAAGCAGGAGCGGTGTGATGGCAAGATTGGCGGTGATTGGTTTGGATTTTGCATGGTTGTGGTCTCATTCCTGTTAGTGTTGAGCTCTCCTCTCTTGTTGTGCCGTTTTTACCTCTTCAGCGAGCCACGCACCCTTCTATGCGCCATGTCACTAGTTCTATCTGGTTACATCATATTTCTGATCTCCAATCTTTCTTCAAAGACATCTTTGTCTATTGTCCCGGTCATTATGGCTATCGTTGCTGAAAGGTTTCTAGGTTCTTTCCTTGGATTGTGGGTCATGCACACCCTCACGGGATTTCTGGCCTGCATGCTCGGCTATACATATGCCGAGCACCTTCATATTGGCTGGCGCATTACCACCCCAACCTTCTTAAGAAAGGACGATAAGAGGCGCTTTGAGGTGGCTCGTGAAGTTTGCTCTGCTGTTTGTTGTCTAATGTCTGTAGTGTTAGCTACAATTGGACCACTTCCCTTGTGGCTTGGGCCTCGGAAAGAAAGTCACATATCTGTTGTCTTCCTTTCACTTCTGGAAGGTTTCTCAGTTTTCTCTTGGGTTGCGTATGTGGCTAGGTATGAGCTCTATGATTCCTTCCTCTCTGTTGATCAGCTTAGCAACATTATATTGCTCTGCATTCTCCCCTGGCTTGGGATGAGCATTCTTCTATTTGTGGTGGGGCTGAGTTACTTTGGATGGATGGGCGAAATTATGGGGACTATGCATTTTTGGATGTTGACACTGGCCATAGCTGGTTTGCTGGGCTATGAACTCTCCGTCCATGCCCAATTCAAAAGGTAACAAAAAAATACACTCTCCGTTCATGCCCAATAACAGAGAATGCCTAAATAACATTTAAATGAAGTAATCATTGCTATCTGAATTCATATTCCTTAGGCGGGCGCTGGAAGCTGCTGGGGAGAATCCAACTGTAGCTCCGCCTGTGGCTGCGCCTGCTGTGGAGCCTGCCATTCCTATTGGTAATGGTGTGTAAATCAGAGCGTGCAGTTCAGTTGTGTTTTCTCATGAGGCTAATGGTAACAGCACTCTTCTTTCACTGTTTGACTCTTCTTTCACTGTTTGTAGATGCTGTGCCACAACAAGAACACCATGTTGTGGACCGATCCCAACCTGAGGAGGAGGAAAAGGCTGAGGTGGTGATAAATGAAGTTCCAAACAATGTGGCGCCTCTGGTGACAACTCAAGACATCCCAGTGTTGCAGGAAGAGGCACCAAAGAAGTCATGCACCACAATTGTAGGTTTTTATTCAAAAGCAACTCTCTCATGTTCTAAACTCATTTGTTGCTTGTGCGTTTACCCCTGTTCATGGATGATGTAGACATGCAGATTTAGCCATCTTGTTTATAACTTTATCCTATATGTTGTGCAATTTTTCTTTGCATGTCCATGGTTTATAAAGATAAATGCTAATCAATTACTCAATTCCAATATCTGTTGTTACCTACGATCTTGGCTAGTCTGGACTCTGATCACTCTGGAAGAGAAGCTCATGTGATGTGCATGTGCATGATGTATGTCTTTAGTATGTGCAAAAATTGTTATGCTTGTGGAGATGGTATTTGTTTGCTTTAAAAGAACAGAATAGCCTATTGCCTTTTTGTTAGAAGGCGATTTATTTCCTCAATTAGTGTTTCACTTTTTTCCGCATTGTCTATTCACAAATATTACAATTTCTACTTGCTGTAGGTCAAAGTCTTGAAAGAAGTTCCATTTGCTGCTCCTGCACCTTTAAATGCCACTGTGAGTCAAGTGGAGGATGTTCCCCTACTACTGGCTTTTGGAGATTCTTTTTGCTTTTATAATTTCATGTTTGACATCAATGTTTTCCATATGTAAATATAGATCCATGGGTTCTCTTACGGATTTGTTGAATTTAAGGATTCCTCTTCTGTCCAGAGTGCTATAGAGTTAATTTTGTTAACGTGACCAACTCCTTTTTTTCTGTGCTGTTAGCTTGTTCATTTTATTTCTAACTGCAATACACAGTATGAAAATTATCTAGTTTAGTGCCATTAGTGATCCTGTAGATTAATTAATTCCCTTCTTCATTTTGGGAACATCGCATCATGTATTCATTCTCTGGCAGATTGATTTCTGTATTGTGTTGATTTGGGTGAGTACAAGTGTGAACTGTCTTGCCAGTAACTCTTATTGTTGTGTTGATTATTCTGGACATTGACACCTTTTAATTCCAGATGGTCAAATTGACTTTAAGTAAAAAGAATTCCTTTTAACATAGTTAGATAAGTTCTTGTACTTGGTTTTGAATTCAACACCTTTATAGGAAATGGCAAAGTCCTTTGTGAAATATTTTGTGCAGAATTTTCTGGGTAGACAGGCAAATATATGTACATGGATAAACCCTTCTTTGGTTGCCTGTGGACTACACATTGATTGATTGATCATGTATGAACCTGAAAATTGTTTCTTGCAAATTTTCACATATAGGATTCACTTGGTTTGTGCCGAAAGTCCCAATGGATATATGAGTGAAATGGGTTTTTTGTTTGATTATGATTCTGTCATTTTGCTCTATGTTCCCTGCGGTATATAATGCTATTTCTAGATGCTGATAATTTTCAGTTCACCTGTTCATATTGCTTGCAGCATGATTTACTTTATATTCCTTAGCTATTCAAATATACTCTCTCCGTATCACTATTAGAGCACATTTTGGAAAAGTTTTGGGTCAAATGTTGGGAACATAAATCCTGAATAACTTTCAAGTTGTTGAGTTTTGAAATGTGAAAATCATTTCAATAGATTTGTCTTGAAAATTACTTTCGAGAAAAATATAGATATATAACTTTCCAATAAATATTTTTATAGAAAAGAGAAATCAAAGTTGTGCTTTGGAGATCATACAGTACTGATAAATAAATTCTCAAGGTGATATTGGGGAGTATGTTGAGATCTAGTACAGTACTGATAAATAAATTCTAAATGTAATATGCACAATGACTGAAATGTCCAGTCCTGTTCTGTTACTTTATTGGTATCATTATGTAGTGGCTATCAGAGTTGGATTTCTAAAAGTACTTTTTGTTTATTGATTATCGAAGTTTAACTGGTTGTGCTTTTGATTTACAGGCTTCTGAAGGAACAATTGGTGGTCATCAGTGTTACCCTGATGAAAGAGGACACCTGGTTCATGAGATCAGTCTATATACAAATTAGTACTTAATACTTATGCAGTGTCTTTGCCAGTTATATCATTGAGTCATATGAATCTGGTGACTCATCCCAGTAACAGTATGACTAGCATTAAATTAAATGACTGCTTTTTAGCATATGGATCATAGGAGATGGATGAACCAACCAGAATTTACGTTATTTGTAGATCCATTATTAGATTAGAGAATCGCTCGAATTCTCTCTATAACACACAAAAGTATATTTGATCTAGCCATCTAGGGAAGTAAGCAAACTTGCCCACTTTTGGGCGCTTCCTTGCTAACAAGGGCATGTCTGCATAGAGCTAGATTTTGTTGGGTATGAGTGTATGACATGGGAGCATAATGTGTGAGTACTTGAATAAACTGTAAAAAAAAAAAAAGTTTGAAGGATCTCACATAGTACACCCAAATTTTCTTCCTCTGAATCTCATCGAGTGGTTTTAATGACAATATATCCGGGCATCTATTTCTTATACATGCTACTTAAGACCAACTCTTATAAGATTTTGTTAAATGATCTTCCAATTCAATTCGTATATTTCCTCCTCCTTCTAGGCATCAGCAGACCAGGCAGGGGAAACAACTTCAGGAGTCAAGGTCCTAGAGGCAGGAGGTTTGATTCAGGGACACCAATGGTTGGCAAAGCACGTGGAGCTGAGGGTTTGACCATGCTGGATATGCTGGTGGTCGTGGTGGCCGCACAGCAGCTGCTGGTGCACCTGCAAAATGAGGGACAACATAGCTCTTGTATGTCTTGTGTTAGATTGTTTTGAATTTGGCATAGAGCATCATCAATTGGTTGAGAGCGGGATTACCAGGAAAGCCTGGATACAAACTATGAGGGTTCCTGTTCTTGATCATTATTTTTGCAGGCAACAAAAGCGATAAAAAGTGATTACTAATTGAGTAATTGTAGATTAGACACCTATTCAGTTGTGTAGTTCTAGTTTTGGTCGTCAGCTGATGTGTCTTTTTTTCATTTTTGCAACGTATCTAGGTTTTTGTTTCTGCAAGTATTCATTTATTGTGTCGATTTGAGTTAATAGTATTTTTGGACTGTTGGAATAAGTGACAATTTAGAGTAGTTAGTAGTAGCTAGGGTGGGGATTTACATGTTTATTTGCACTACTTGGTCTCTTACTTTTTTTAGAGTATACATCATAAATTTTAAAAATTTATTCAACTAACTCCAAGCTAGATCATTGAAGACGCCAGAATGGCCTTATTCATCTTCCGGGATTAATAAGTTCTCCCTGCAGCCCTGCCTCTTGCAATCAAGCAAAATTATATCGGGGCCAACAGATCAAGTATTCAAGTCCAAGTGCTCATATGAATAGTAGAGCGACGCAACAAAGCATCAAGCCCGTCCGCCCAATTGATTGTTGTATCAGACACATGCCTGATATCGGGCTGGGCTTAAAGGCGGCAGATCAGAATCAGATCGTGTCGCCATGCATGGGAACACCACCGAAACTGTTATGAAACAGTGTCTCTCAACAGACACCCCTTCGGCAGACGCCTATTCACAAAGCGATCTCATCCATCAAGTATAATATTAGTGGATAGGATTAGATAGTTCTACTCCCAAAGGGCATGTCCTTTGGGAACAGTCGTGTCCCTTCGTGACACCCCTTCACTTGTATAAATATATTCAGAGATCAATGAAAGAGATAGTTCTTCCAATCACTTGTTCATTTACATTCACTTCTAATACGTTATCAGCACTGAAATGCTCTATGGATTAGTCTCGAACAAGTAGACGAGAACAACATCGCTGGAGACAAAGAAGTTCACTGACGTCGATGCCGTTCTCCATGGCGATGGAAGCTACGATCTTCATCCTCTGTCTATTGCTTTTGCAACTCATGCTTTTCTTTCCAGCGGAAGAACAAAGAAGATAGAGGATGGACGAGTGCTAATTAGAAAAGAACATGAACGGATTGCAAGCCTCAATCCTTCCATCGATGGTATGTACTGATGAATTCCATTTCGATCAAGATGTTCTTACCTCTACGCCGTGCCTCCCGCCCGGCCTTGTGCCATGATCGGCGGTCTCGTCCTCGCGGTAGGCAACCGCGCAGCGACTGCTCCGCGCCCCATGGCCGGGCAAGCCCGAACCCGTCGGATCTTAATTAGCCTCCCGAGCGCGGAGGTGCTGAACATGGCTGTTGGGAGCAGCAGCTTCTCCTCCCCTGATGAGGGGAGTCCTCCCTGCTGTTCGTTCAGTGCACGCCCGATGAGCCATGCTAAACCCAAAATGAACGTGGGATTCATTTCCCATTCCTATGGTTGCTTGGCCTGTTATCTGTCTATTTATTTAAATTTCAGCACTAATTCGTATAAGACTATGTTAGTCCCTTTTAATTATGTGTTGTAAAAATATAAGTACTTATTACTCTTAGTCGTTGACTTGAGTAATTCAATATACTTGTGATGTTTTTATATTATTATAGAATATCGGTTTGTGATATTATTCAAAGCATTTGTCCCCGTATGTAAGGCAAATCCAATAAATAATATCCTCGTTATTACAACCATGATCTTGCAAATTATTTATTCATTTATATCTTTTTGCAATCGATCGTTTTATTTAAGCCCTTCTGCGCTTAAATAATGGATGCAACACTTTATGTGTAATTTCTCACCAATTGTATAACACGCTTGTTCTATATTTTTATGCGTTGGGCATACACAAGGTAACATCATTGTTGTTGCGGGGTCTACACTAAGTAAACACTTAGTGACTATCCTCAAAATGTACGTACCCAACATCACAAATTATAATATTTGGTATCTTTTCACAAAGATGACTACCATTAATTCGCATTACTATTGGCCATACACAAGGTAGCACCATAGTTGCTTGTGGGATCTACACTAAGTCCACGACTTAGCAACTATCCCCAACGTGCATATAACCAATTCGTTTTTTTGCGACTTAACTAAGGTCTACATCAAATCGTTGATGACTACCTTAAAGACGTGTCCATACAAATTGCATAAGAACCATGGCATCTACTGTTAACACAGATTATGCCCACTTTGAGGCCTACACCTTTATGGTGACTACCTCCATCATGATACTATGCATGAGATTTTTACACGGTCATGAATACAAGATTTATCTTGTCCATATTTTGCATCCCATTTCACTATGCTTTTATTTGTCGCATGCAAATATATATTTTAGATCCTCGGATCTTCATGAAACTGCATAAGTGATATATTTGTTTGCTTTGAGCCCTCGGCTCAATGTAAATTTTAAATTTACAAGCAAATAAAATTATTGTTCTAGATTGGAAATTATTTCAAACTAGAATTAGTACTTTGTTCAAGGAATTTGCTTTATGGCAATTCCACTATCAAGTACTAGTATTGTTACATTGTTCAAGGTGTTTGCCCATGGCAATTCCCAATAACATGTAAGCGAGGTGTCGAATAAATTGTTCAAAGTGTTGTCCTATGACATCCCCAATAACAATATATTCCACTTTATTTATATATATGCAATTTACTTTTGCACTTTAATTAAGCCCATTAGCTTATATCCTAAGCTTCAAATGCTTAATTCATTTTTTTTAATGCAAATATTTCATGGGATTACCTCATTATTTGTGCATAATATTCCAAAATTTTGCATAAGGTTTACATCATTTGGATGTTTACTTTTTTAAAACAATAGTCTCACAATTTGAGGTCTACACCATGTTTCTATAAACATAGTGACTACCTCGAGTTGAACCACTTTTAAAGTGTGATCAACTAGTACTATTAGCATAAACACAACATAATGGGATGACATCTACTGTACATACACATATTTGCATATTATGCTCCCCAAATACACGGTCACCATTTTGGTTTGCACCTTCAATGTGTTAAATTGCTAATATCTAATATTGAGACTACATCTTGACAGTAATTATTGTATATTGTGATGATAGTGATGATTTTTCTATCACCTATCCAATATGAGGTAAACACTACATGTGATTCAAGACTCATCTTGACTTCACAATATTTTGCATATGCCAATTCAAGACACATCTTGAATATGAAGTTATTTGAGTAACCATTTGCTTAAATAAATAGCAATATATCAAGCATTATTTTGGGGGCTATTTTCTATCACATACGAGACTATGTTTTGGTGAAGATTTTACATCATCTATTCCCATAGGAATGGATCCCAAAACATTAGCAAAACGACTTTTGTCACTTTGTTCTATGTAGAATGGAGAGTCTATAATCAAGTATCACCTTGAATCCCCAAAATTTTGCCTTTATGCTATATAATTTACTCTCATGTAAATTATACATGATGAAATCATGTTGGATTTGGCTAATATTTCTAATTTAGAATATTTCCAACCTCCCATTGGATGAAATTTATTAGCCTAATACCATACTACCGCATGTAGTATGATGTCCAAATAATATCATGTACGTCATACATGATATACATATTCTATATGAGTGTAAATTCCTTTGGATTCTGCCCTACTCTATAGAATCATTTGGGATTCAACTAGATGGAAAGGAATCTTGTTTAGTGGACCACTGTCCCGCTAACACAATTATGAGAGATTGTACTCTCTCTATGGTATTCAATTAATCATGGATGCATCTATGTATCCCGATTCCATAAATATCCCTTGGTGTTTTCATATTATCTAGTTGCATGGTTCTCGCATAGAAACCCAATACTAAGGAGTGATGGTGAAAATCTTCACTCAACCTAGTGCAACATATGAACACTAAATAATTGTGAAATTCTTTTCATATCGTCTAGGGTGTATTATACATGCATCAATCTCATATTACATGTTGCGTAAACAATAATTTTTCTCTTGATTCCATCAAGATTTGGCTTATTTGCCTTGATCATTCTATATTTAGAATGAAGAGAAAATTCTTATCAATTCTATTGGTCATAACATCAATATGAGCCACCAAATTTCTTGAAGAAAATCAAGAACATACATGTGACTCAATTTTTCCATTTTATGTACCATAAAGATACTATGTAATGCATATCTATGCATCTACAATGTTGTCCTAAATGTGTGCCTTACTCATAAGGTACCACAAATTTGCCAAATCCTTTGCTCAAATTCTTGAGTTTAGAGCAAACAATCTGGGACGCTAGGATCCAATCCATTTATATGGAATTGTTTGGTTATAGGGACTACATCATTAAGTATCTTATGATTCATACACAAATTGGTCCAACTGAATCTCTTATCGAGAGAATCAAGTTTGTTATTTCGATGACCCAAAATAGAATTACAATTTGCCAATATCTAGTTGGTGACATGCGGATTTACACACCGCATCGTGAATTCAAATTCATCAAACCGCACTTTTACAACTCCCTCTATTGCAAGTATGTACGTGGATATTTGGCCATAGCCAAACTTTTTCCCATCAGGTGCATCGAGTATGTTACCACATACTCATATCACCACCCCAACATACCATGAGCATTAGGGATCCTCATGAGGTAACTCTATAGGGATTTTATATATTGCCCGTATGTTGATCACAATTTAAGGATAATTCTAGGCATTAGGGGAGACTTATACCACATAAAGAATACCAAGAATCAAAAGAGCAATCCTCGGATCCACGTACCAAAGAATCTAAACCTAATCGTTTAGAATATCTTATGTTTGCATCATATTGCAAACAATTTGCCATAATCATTTACTCGATAACAAGGGTGTCACAAAATCCTCTTATCCCGCTCATAATGCGCTGAAAGAATGGAGGTACCAAAAGAAAACCATTCAACTCCCACTTCCAAAGAAGAGGGGAGAAGTACGGTCGCTCACGAAGGATAATGCTCCAAGTAAGCATTTGATGATATCGAGGACTAAATCCTCCAAATCAGTAAATCCAAGCCAACCTCAAGTTGGTAGACACCCAATAGTGGATAAAATCCTACACCAGAACCAAATCCACAACCCGGATCAATGGTGCACCCAAATTCTGATCTAGGGACATTGGAACACCTTGACTCCATATGGGAAATGACTAGGAGTCCAAAAGGGTTAATATTTTCACTTGCTATGTTGATTCCAAGCAAAGTGAATCAATCATTTAAAGACTACAAATTATCGCGACATATACTCCTCAAAGATTGCTTTTCACCTTCTTTGGATCATGACCAAAAGTCCTAGGCAGAGTGTCCTCACACTCTAATTTGGTCAAACTAAAAGGTGGCAATTAAGGAAAATTGCTCTTGTTCAATGATGAGAAGTATTACCGCATAATAATATCTTCTCTCACATAGTTTCTTTTAAGAACTAAGGTGGTGAACAATAAGAGCTTGTAGCATATGGTTTCACGTAGAGACCTAGCATGGCATACCCTATGGTATATGTGAAAATTAAGTTTCCAAATTCAATAATTGGCGGATTAAACGAATTTGAATAGATTGAACGATATAAGTCCCAATGGACTTCACATTTTGAATCCAAATACAAATCGCAACACACATAGTGTATAATTTAATATACAATTTCCATCATATGAACTGGAGATGGAGGATTTGGGTAAGACCAAATAGGCTTACAACTTGTGCACCGTCCTTCAAGGATTTTAGTGCATCAATGAGCCTATATCTAGAAAATATTGAAGAAATTCAATATATATGGACCAATCATATCATAATAAAATCCCAATGGTTATTGGTTCTCTAGAAATAGAGGATCCATTTAGACCACGGGATATTGGAGAAAAGATATTGGGACCTGAGATTCCATATCTTAGTGTCATTGGTGCACTTATGTATCTTGCAAATTGCATTAGGCCTGATATTGCATTTGCAATGACTATACTAGTTAGGCATAGTGCAAATCCATCTCACCGTCATTGAACGGAGAGAAGCATATCTTCAGATATCTCAAAGTGACACAAAGGATCTTAGTTCACTCTTTAAGAGAAATCATGATCCCAATATGATTGGATACATAGATACTAGTTGCTTATCCGGTCCCTATTATGACCAATTCTAAACATGGTTTTTGTATTCTTACATGGAGGTACAACTATTTCATGAAGTCTTCTAAACAGACTCGATTGTGACCTCTACTAATCATTCTGAAATTATTGCTCCATTTGAGGCATCACATGCATGTGCATAGCTTCATTGAGAATGATTAACCACATACAACAATAATGTGGCATTGATTCGATTGAATCACCTACAATTATCTACTAAGATAATTCGTCGTGTTACATAGATGCAAATAGGTTACATCATAAAGAGTAATGTCACTAGCACATTTCCTAAGTCATTTTATTCCCATGAAAATGTGGAAATAAACATCTTGCAAATCAAGTCATGCGATAATCTCGGTGACCTAGTTATTAAGTCGCTACCATATTCTATGTTTCAAAATTTTTGTACATAAGATTGGTATGCGATGATTCCAAGTTTGCAAGAACCAGGGGAGATATCTCTTAGATGTTGACCTGTACCAAAGATCATATTATACTCTTTTCTTTCATAAGTTTTACTCACAAGGTTTCTTGTGAAAGTTTTTAATGAGGTAATATTAACATAAGCATGTGTCATATTTTCTATTTTCCCCACTTTAGGGGTTTTTGTGGGAAATATCAAAGACACATATTGCCCTCACAACTCATCTATGATTTTTCATGTGAGTTATCTAGAGGCAATATCAATAATATGTTGTCATATTTTCTCCTATTTTTCCCCCTTTGGGTTTTTACGGGGAGTTTTAGCAACATATCACTTTATATTGCTCCTCATATTTTTCCTAAAAGGTTTTTGGGGAGTTATTTTTATGTCGTATCTCCAATATTTTTTCCCCATTGGGGTTTTTAATGGGATACCAATGACATAGTGATTTTTTAAATCACAAACAAATATGCTATTTTCTCCTTATTTTCCGATAAGGTTTAAAAGGAGTTTTTGTGGCATATCCATATATTCCTCGATTTTTTTTTTTCCATTGGGGTTTTTCGAGGAATCTAGCTTACAATTTGCATTGATCTCAAGAAAGATTCGATCGAGGGGAGTGTTATGAAACAATGTCTCTCAACAGACACCCCTTCGCGCAGACGCCTATTCACGAAGCGATCTCATCCATCAAGTACAATATTAGTGGATAGGATTAGATAGTTTTACTCCCAAAGGGCATGTCCTTTGGGAACAGTCATGTCCCTTCGTGACACCCCTTCACTTGTATAAATATATTCAGAGATCAATGAAAGAGATAGTTCTTCCAATCACTTGTTCATTTACATTCACTTCTAATAGAAACAAAGCAACACATGCTTCTGTCTCTCCCCCCTGCACCTTTGTCACCATATTACTCCCCATCAACCGAACATCAAATTAAAGAAGAGTATATGCATAGGCCATAGAGGCGGTGCTAAATAATAACTTTCTCACAGTTAGCCTACAGACATCGGTGTACGCAGGACACACATTATCACTACACCATACTCTCGCAAAAATCTAAATGTGGGGCTACAAGGGAACCCATCAGCAATCAGTTGAGCGCGAGAATTTCACCACTTCATACGGTCAAGGAGGCACCGTTATCGTCGAAAGTGAAAGGATTAGTATCATTGTAGCTGCCTTGGGTGCCCTGAAAAACCCAGCAACATCCATTCATTCATTAATTTGATAACGATCATAGTGTCAAATGTTCATTGTATTCAATGTCTAAACAACCTAATACTATTTGTTTTGCGACACGAAGCTAATGCTTTGCATTGACTAAGTATATCACAATCATGTGCATGCCCCTGTTTTAAAGGCGGCTAGGCGTCCAGGCGAGTCTTCGGGTACGGTTTGGGCGCCTAGGCTTACAAGGCACCCTATTTTACAAGGCGATTTGGGTGCGCTGGGCGCCTAGGCGGCGCCGACGCCTTTAAAACAGGTGCATTGTATGCCAATTAATTAGGAAATGCTTAATTCTTTGCAATGACTTAGTATAGTCCAAACTTCTATGCCTCCTATGCCAATTTAGTTAGGAAAAGTCCCCACACAGGTCCTCCATTCAGTTGAGTTACAACCCTGAGGGCTTGTTTGCATGTGCTCTGAAGTGCATGGATTGAGGCGGATATGATGCATCTAAACAAGGCCAGCTATCATTTAATTACGGGACCACGCAGACGGGATGCTCGAAGTGGCAAGACTTCTCAACAGAGAGTTTTCAAGTCTGCAAAATGCAATAGGATAGATCAAAACTAGCAAATAATAGTAGGCTACTAAACATCAAGCTTCCTTGTCGAAGTGTCACAAAAACCTCGGGGAAAAACTTCACATTTGGACAGTATACAAAGTGGGGTTAGCTATTCCATAAGAGTCTGGAAAAATGGTAGTTGAATTATAGAAACAGGGCCCTGGAACCGCAGATGTGCAATACAAAAGATGACATGCAGTATATTTAGTTGAACTAAGTGCTGACATATTTGGAGTAGAACAGGCACCTTTGAAATCACTGGTATGGCAACAGGACTTCTCTATATAACAATCACATTGATAACAATATGTGGAATGGAAAGGACTAGGTAATTAGGTATAACAATGAAATCATCCTGGTCAGGATTATCATGGGAGGATGATACAGTAAGGTGATTTAAGTGTCAATTGACCATGCTAAAGTGTTAACACTAGTTATGTAATCGTAGTGTCCAATCCCTGAGTGTCTGTTGGTTCAGATTTTATATCCATCTGAGCCAATGAACAGTGAATAGCGGAATGTTGTATTTATAATCTATATGTGCACTAGATAAAACAACATAAGGTAAATCAGTCAAACAAACATAAGGCGGGGAAGTTTACCATGTTTCAGGTTGTTTGATATAATGCGCGTAACTTCCAAAGCATGAAGTGAGCATGTCAAGGTATTCACAACACCAGGGCTAAGAGCAATGGCTGCCAATCCAGGAGGCAGCTCTTTAGCCAACGAGCGTGTCAAGCCCTCAATCGCCCACTTCGAAGCACAATATGGAGCAACCTGAAATGACAATGCACAATTTAGTATGTACTGAGCAGAAAGGAACAGCTATACCTATAATGCATTTGATGGCTTTCTGTATGACCTCTGCAACAGCAGATCTTCCCCAACCAGAGGATAGATTGATTATAATCCCATGTCTCTTCTCTATCATAAGTGGTACAAAATGGCGAAGCACATTTGCTGTTCCCTTGATATTTGTATCGATCACCATATCAAAATCTTCATTTGGAACATTCCATGTCTTGTTATTCTTGTTTATTGTACCAAAGCATTGTTTACTGCCAGAATACCTCAACAGTTAGAATCAAGGAAATCTTCTTTGCTCATATACCCAGAATGTGGATACAATTCCATAATAAACTTCATGGCTCAATCGTATACAGACACAAAGCATAACAAATCTATAATATCTAGAACTTGCTTCTTCTCCACAACAGCCTTTGCCAGCTCGGCCACACTGCTGTCAGACCTCTGCAGCAGAAGCGTAAAACAGTGCTTGAGAAAATGTTATCACATAGCAAACATTTAGCCATTACTCAGATTATTCATGCTTTGTTTCTTAGAAAAAAAGAGAAATAAACACGTCACTGATAAAATGTAATTCTAGTATCACCTCACTATTGTCCAACACTAATAGCCGGAGAGGAGGGTCCGTGAGGGCCACCGGCCCATCCACGGTACGGTTTCTCCGCAGGCACACGCCGCCGTCGTTTGTTGTGGTCTGGAGCAGCAGCGTCCGAAAGTGTTTCGAGAACCTACCCGATCCCTCGCGGCGCCCCCGACCTCGCCGGCAGCGGTAAGGAAGCCTCTCTCCATCTCTAGCCCCATCCATGGTTGGCTAGTCCATCATTTGTGATCCCTCGGCTCGTTAGCCCTTCCGGATGCGGTAGAGAAGCTCGTCTTTTCTTACTCGATCGTTAGGCTTCTTATTCTTATTAGTTCTCGGATTGGTCTGTGATGTGTTGTTGTCTCCTGTCACTTGTTGGGTTCTTGTGGTACTCGAAGAACATGTTACTGTTAGAGAGAAAGTAGGGCTGTTTCCCCTGTAAGGGCTTGGTAATTTCGTTCCTAATTTATGCGTTGCCTGATTGAAAGGAATGTTTTCATTTTAACGAGCTGGACATTCTTGTCCTAAGAGGAGGATACGGAACGCTGGTGCTTGTGAATTGAGTTTGTATAATTGTGATAGGACGAACTGTGTCATGTAGGTGCTCACTGCTAAGTACTCTATTGTTTGGGGCTTTAGCAGATTTCATTTGATAGAAATCAATAATTACTAATAATTACGTATGCGATGAGTGCGATAATAGGAGCCTGCAATGGCATTTTTCTTAGCATTCATTCAACATTTTGCTAATCTCACCTTCTAAAGATGAATTTCGTGCTGGCTGATTGTTTCATCATCTATATTTTGTTGCTCAGTTCTTAACTACAGATTTATATCTCATGGTCGTCCTTGTGGTTGAGGTGGCATATTGACTTATTTGTATGCATCTCAGCTTGTTCCTTTGATCTGATCAGCCATGTTCAAGAAACCTGTTGATGTGACAACCGTACAGCGCTTGTCTGGGGCGGACAAAAAGAAGCTAAGAAGAACTGCCAAGGAAAGGGTTTCCACAGGCTTCTGATGCTGATCTCGCTGCCATCCTTCCTCCCTAGGTGGTGACTTGTTTAGTCCCCCTCCTTTTTTTTCCTTTTCTTTTATTTACACCATCTGTGTCTAACAGAATAATATGTAATTCACATGTTAACTGGGTTTCATATCTATCCTTCCTTAACTTCCACGGACTAAAGAATTTATTGTTGATGTTAGTGTAGTATGGGATAATAACATGTAAGGTAACTCTAATGGAATTACGGGCATGCTTTGGATCCCTTGCTGGCCCTCACCTCGCCTAACAGAGTAAGAAGTTGAAACAGTGGACGGTGTTTGGTTCTCTCGCTAGCTGCCTTGTTATTTATGAAAGTGAGGATTTCCTCACTCACTCTGTGGAGCCGATTCGGCTCACCACCTTCCTCAGCAAGGGGACGTGAGTGGCAGGGGCAAAGCAATCAAGCAGGCCCTATATATCATCATTATATGACTCCCTCAGTTCCTTTTTGTTAGTCTTTTCACCTTAGGTGCATATTGAGGAGTTTCAAATTTAAGGGGATGACAAGCAAAATAAAAAAAAAAGACTGCATTAGCCGTACTCTTCCACTGACTCTGTCACTTTGTGCACTCGTGGAGAAAATATACCAGCTTTATGCTATCCATTTACTGGCTGAAGCCTTTTGAATTCCCAATTCTCTCTCTCATGGTGGGTATAGGAAGTTGAGAGACAAGCTATTGGTGACCCAGGCAATTAATTGGTAGCAAGCGTCATTACGAGGACAGTATAGGAGCAAGGGTAAAATAAGAAGAAAGTGGTTAAAGATTCCTTTGAAACCTTACACGCCTGTAAAATGAAAAAACTCTCTAATCTTAAGATGCCTAACATAAAGAAATGGAGTAGTACAAGTTAGATGTTATTGTTTGGGTTGTCACCATCAACTTGGCATACATTGCATGGTAGCGCTCTAGTCTTAGTGAAGGAATAGTAGCCTACTTGTTCATGTATGCATGTGAAATTTCAACCCATAACATTTATTTTTTCTTTATCACATTCCTTCTCATTCCTATATTTATCCGTTGTACCGTGGAAGGAACATATAGTAATTTTACGCATAATTCTGTACATATCTTTATTTCTATGTTTGAATTTGTTATAATACTTGCTCTGATGTACTTTTGTATAGGTTGAGATAACAGTTGCTAAGTACCCAAATCATGCTCTTGTATATGGCATAGAGGGAGAGTTCCCAATGATTTTCAACACTGATGCAAGAGGCCATGAACTGTTTCCAACAGGTTTCTCTTTTCGTCTCCTCCATATTGGAATTTCTCTTTTCATCTATTAAATCCAACTTTGGATACCTTTGCTACAGTACTTCTTTGGTACTGTACTACTGCTTTTGAGATTTATTTGTTTCTGGTTGAGTATGCACATAAAAGAAAGGGAACAGAGAACAAACAGAAGCCTCCGCTTCCTGTTATTGAGTGCAATCATCACTATTTTGATTTCTAATTATCAAATCAGGTGCTTGATTTACTGTAATTTTGTTATGCTCTACTCTTATTTTGTATGTTAACTATTGGTTTTGTTCCATATATTGAAAATAAGCCTACATTGGCAGATGGTATAGCCACAATGAATTATCAAACTTACTGTCCATAATAGTATAAGGCATCACTTCCATTAGACATTGCCCGAGTTTGTAGAGTTAAGATTTTCTCTACAAAATCCTGGCCTTTTGACTGTTATATAGGTTTTTCACTTACTAATCAACAGTTGTTGGGCATTGGAAATGAATTGAGTATGGTTTATCTGCTGCAAATATTGCAGTTTATGCGCTTTGGAAGGTCCCCCATCTGTTGCCAGCTTTTACACTTAAAGGTGGTGAGGTTTCCCATTTCGTGATTGGTGGTGCTGGCCTGATGTTTCCTGGTATCAGCATACCTCCAGAAGGGTTTCCGTCTTTTGAAGCTGGCCAACCATGGGCTGTAAAAGTTCCTGGTAACCCTGCTCCAATTGCGGTAAGTTTTTCATATTTCCTTGTAACTGATATTGCCCAGAGTTTTTAACTGGTAGAGCTTTATCAGTATGTTCAAATCTACGCTATTTTACCATTATCCATTACACAGGTTGGGAGCACAACTATGAGTAGTACTGAAGCCTTGAAGGCCGGGCTACGTGGCAAGGCTTTAAAGATTTTACATTACTACCGGGATGTGTTATGGCAAGTGCACACTGAGCAGGGCTGGTACACAAACGACTTCAACCATTTCTCAGGAAATTAACTTGTCTAATATTGTTTGCAGGGATTCAGCTGATGGTCGTTACGTCCCCAATGAAGGATTTTTTGACGACATAGTTGTTGAAGATCCTAATTCTGTATCAACATCTCAGTCTCTTGATTCTGCTGAATAACCTCAAGGCATGAATGATGGTAGTGTTTTGGCTGAAGATGCAGGAGTTGATATTTCAGACAATCATGGTGCTGATCCTGGCATCCAGAGTGAAGCTGTGGAAGATATAACTAATTCTGTTAATGAACTAAAACTGCCTGAAGATAAAACCACTGAACAAGCACCTGATGAAATGGAACATCATAATTTTTCCAAATACTAATGTCTATCACTTGCCCATGATAAAAGGGGATCACTGCCCCATTTTAGCTGTCACTAACTCAAACCGCAGGACACCTAAAAGAATTTTTAGGTTTGAAAATTGGTGGGCTATGGACAAGGACTGCATCACTGTGGCAAAAACGAGTTGGAACAGATCTGCAGGTAAACCTTTTCACCTTAAGACTCTTTATATTGCTAAAGATCTTAAAAAATGGCAAAATACTAAACCTAACAAAGCTAAAATGTTGGACTATATTGAGGGTAAGATTCTTGAGCTACAGATGAATCCCACTGACTCCTCCTCTTTTAGTCTCCAAAAATAAGTTGGACTATGTTGGCCTTTATGTTAAAAATAGATCTTGCTAAGGCCTTTGACAGAATTGAGTGGAATTTCATTATTAGAGCCTTACAAAGACAAGGTTTTAGTGATCATTTTTTTAATCTTGTGCACACTTGTATCTCTACTACTTCTATGAGTGTTCTTATTAATGGTGATCCCTCCCCGATCTTTCACCCAAAAAGAGGTATTAGGCAAGGCTGCCCTCTTTCCCCCTTCCTCTTTATAGTAGCTGTGAATGAACTTTCTATTAGAATGCAATCTCAAGCTGACCAAGATAATTTAAAAGGAGTCGCCCATGGCCCGGGGTGTCCCAAAATTCATTCTCTCCTCTTTGCAGATGATCTTATCATTTGTGGCCAAGCAAACAAGGAGGAAGCAGGTAAGATAAACAACATATTAATCAGCTTCTGCAGGTCATCAGGGCAAACCCCAAACCTCTCTAAATCCTCTATTATTTTTAGTAAGCATGTGGATGAGGTTTCAAAACATGAGGTCAAGTCAGTCTTCCTGGTATCAGACCTCAAACGAGGTTCCATCTACTTGGGTCACCCCCTTATTTTCAATCATAGTGACAGGAACAAAGCCTATGAGTTTATCCTCCAAAAATTCAAAGGTAAGTTGACAACAGTCAAATCTAACAAGCTGAATCATGTTGGTCGTCTCTGCTACATTAATTCAGTCCTCAATTCAATCCCTATTTATTACATGGCTACTATTCTTTTCTCTAAAAAATTCATTTCAAAAATAACTCCTATCATTAGTAATTTTTGGTGGTCTGGGATCAAAGAAGAAAGCGCCTCCTCGTCTATACATTTCAGATCATGGCAAGACATTTGCAGGCCAAAAAATGAAGGTGGGCTAGGAATCATAAACTTTCACACCATAAACAAAAGCCTCATTCTTCATGCAGCTTGGAACGTGGCAACAGGTAAAAATCCTTTTCTCACCTCTATTCTAAAGGCTAAATACTATAACAACACTAGCTTCTGGATGGCCAAGAATGGAAGATCAAATTCAGCTTTCTTGACTTCTATCATGAAGGTAAGAAACATCCTTGTAGATAACTGCCTCATTCATGTCAAATGTGGTAAATCCAGCATTTGGTCTACACCGTGGATCCCTATTTGGAAGGATATTTATGATCATATAAAATTTCCTATTATTGTAAACAGATTACCACAAAGCATTTCTGACCTCTGGGATAATGACACCAACTCATGGAATATGCACCTCATTAATTCTATTTTTGATGACAATGTTTCTATTTCCCTAACACATGTTCTAAAGTCTGAACAGACAGGAGAGGATACGGTCATCTGGAGACCATCGTCCAAAGGTATCTGTAGCACAAAAGAAGCTTTCAAATTTTTAGACAGGATTCAACAGGTTTCTCTTCCTCCCGACTGTCCAAGAAGTCTATCTATCAGCTACAAAAATTTGCTCATGAGAACCTGGAAGTGCATGTTGATTCCTCCTGTTATAAAAACATTTGTTTGGCGCCTAATTAGGCGTTCTCTAGCAACAGGTTTGTGAGCAGGTAAATATTCAAACAAAATCTCTGCTTATTACTCAAGATGTCATCAAGAGGAAAATGATGACCACATTTTCTTCAAATGTGATTTTGCTAGAGCGGTTTGGTTCTCTTTCCAGCCGTCTCTAAGAACCTCTGAGATTCCAGATGAACAGGATGGGGTTCAACAGAATCTCTCCAATCTAATAAATTTACAGACCCCAGATAATCTCTTCTCCAAATTCATCACTACACTCTGGTACATCTGGCTTGCCAGGAATGATCACAGGTTCAATAGGAAAAATTGGACTGCTTGCCAACTTCATTATGCAGTCAAATCTCTTTTAAACACCTTTTCAGCAGGCTCTACTATTTCAGGATCTAATAGCTCCAATGAGCATGTTTCTTACAGTGGGACGGATCATGCAACTTCAAGCTGCACATCTAAACATAACAATTTCGAACATATCCCCAAAGCTTTGTTTTTGCAGGGTCCACTTCAGTGCTACACTGATGCAGCCCTCTTACCGGATGACAATAACTTCAGTAACAGAGAAGCGGGTGTAGGAATACACTTGAAGAATTATTATTCAGCAACGCAGCTCTCGATCAAAGCGCAGGTCTCTGACGTTTCCTCAGTGCTTCAAGCAGAAGCATACGCCCTCCTGCTAGCAATGCATATTTGCTATCACTTGGGCTATGAAAACGTCAACCTTTATTCTGATAGTCAACTTTTAGTTGACTACATCAATCAACAGCATCAGCTGGACTTCCCCGATTGGAGGATCATTCAACAGACAGAGCTCACGTGCTCTATCATGCACAAGATTTCTGCAAAGGTGAACAAAGTTCAAAGAGCAGACAACATTGAAGCAGACTTGCTTGCTAGACAGGCCTTTCAGCAACTTGCTTGCGCTAGCTCACCTTCTCTGATGTGTGTCCATAGGTCTCATAAAAAATCATGTCCTTTAGAATCCATGGATGATATTGTACTCCCAAGGAACTGTACGATGCTTTCAGCTACTTGTAATGCAATATAATGGCTATGGGGCTCTGCCCCCGGTTTTTTGTCAAAAAAAAAATGTTGCTGAAAATTCCATGGAGTCGCGACAAGCCAGCACCGTCGGCGCCGCCTGCCAGGCTGCCCCGACGCCCGCATCGGTTCACTTCAACCCCAAGCAAAGCCGCCGACACACGCACACGTTGACGGAGGCAAGTCTGAGTCTGGCATGGCATGCTATAGCTACTGCTTTTCTTTTTTTGAGGGGAGCTATAGTACGGGGCTTGATTTTTTTTAGAACTACTGCAAGGCCTGATTGTCTCGTCACTCCGGTTGGCTGCTGCCTTTGTGTGGTGGTGCGTGAGGAGATGCGGACGCGGCGACGACCACGGGTCAACGGACCGTGCCAGTCTTGCATGTTTACTCGGTCAGTCGCTTTGACCTTCCTTTTCAGTGGACTAGTGGAGCGGCTGGACTAGCTGCGTACATTACCTTTTCGTTTTCTCCTCTTGGTGGTGCTCTGCATCGTCCACAAGTCCACAACCAGGACTCCAGGAGCAGGAGGCTTTAAAGCTTTTTTTTTTTATATTTTTTTTGTATGGCGTTTTTCTTTGTTTTATTTAACTTTGGAACGGGCACACGACGGCGCAACGCAGTGGTCAGCAAGATAGCGCACGAGCCCCGGCCGTCTCTTTGACTCGCTCACTCGATTACTAGTGGCGTGATTGGTTTTATGTCCAAACAGCGCTATGCAAATGTGTGGTGGCGAGCAAATCGGAAGCCACCGTCGTGGCAGAAATATGAATTGCAAAAGTTGTGTAAAGGGCCTTTAATTTAGCCTATTAAATTTAAGGATATTTATATTTCTAACGTTTGACTCAAACTTTTTCTAAAATATCTTTCTTTTCAAATAAAAAAAGAGGTCAAATGAAACTGTGAAGGGAAAAAAGGGTCGGATCCCTATGTGTGTGTCTAACTTTATTGGTAATGGTTGTTTGGTTAATAGGCCACACAAGATACTCAAGCTATGACGCTGCCGAGGACTTGTAGTCTTTGAAAATGGTCGCCACAGCTATGACAAACATAAGCATGCAAATAAACTAAAAAAGTGTGGCTGGCGCACTTATGCATTAACCAAACAACAACTAAATTGTGGAATTATTTTTCCTTGGTAATGAGCAGAGGCTTCGTCTCGAAGGCTCCTTCCCCAACCGCGCGCCGCGTAGAGATCCAGTCCTCTCGAGCCCCCTCCTCCCGTCTCCGGCGACCTCGCCGCAGCGGGTAGGGAGAGGGGCCCCGCCGTCGTTCCTCTGTAGTATTAGGTAAGTAGCTAGATAGTCTTTGTGCCTTTGTGCTCGGCCGTTATGGCGTCCTCTCGTCTCATCGCGCCGCCGCCCGCCGCCGTCTTTTCCTAGGTCGTCGTGGTTCTCCTTGGTGGCCTCCTCGCCGGCGTCATCGTCGACTACGAGATTCGTGGTAATAAAATAAATCCCCCCTCCCCTACATCTCAGCGAATCTTTTCCCCCAACTCATCATTTGCCGCGCCGGATTCGCCATTCCCCACCATTCAATCTCCATCTCCACCTCCGCCATCCACCTCAGAGCAGCGGCCGTATCAAATCGGACAAGTTGCCCACCGCGTCCTCGGCGTCCGTTGCGCCAGCGCCCCCGGAGTTTGTTGCTGGCCATCATGGGGATCCCCCGAGCCACCTTTTCACCCTCGGTGCCCGGTCCATCAACATCCACCTCGCCGGAGATGTACGCCGACGCTGGCCTCGGAGACCCCTCCTCAACCTCGGCTCTCGAAAGGGGAGGCCTTCCGCCCGGCGTTTTCAACGCGTCGGTCAATGGCGGCGTTCTACCGGTGTTTGCGTCGGGAACGTCCACGTTCATCGCGGTGACACGTCTCTGCCTTCCTCTGCCTCTATGCAACACGTGTTTGTGTGCGTGGAGGTCGTTTGTGTACGTGTCCTATGGGACTCAACTTGTATTTTCACCCTTGGGTGATTATGTAATGCTGCTCTTCTTATATATATAAAGAGTTTGTTGTAAAAAAAACTAAATTGTTGTGCCGCACTCCTTTTCGCTTAAACATATCAGCCTGACTTACATGGTGCAATGTTTTTTAATGACATGGTACTACAATGTTTTTCTCTCACCACAAAACAACATCAGTTGGCTTAACCAAACAATAGTGACAATGGCCCCAACCAATAAGATACATGTGCTACAACTAAAGTCTTTGGCATGGCTTGTAGACTGCTATAGTGTCAAATTGTAGACTTCATTACAAACCATATATAGTTCTATAGTTGGCTAAACTTTTTTTTTTTCTTAAGCATTGAGCCATACCAAAATTGTCATACAATGAGGAAATGCACGTGTAAGAAAATGAGGGCTGGCTATGTCATTAGTAGTTTGTCAAGCTCAGAACACTCGCTAATTGCATTTATCCCGATGTGTTTTTGTTGGACGAGAGTTCGAACATGATAGTTTTCCAAATTTTATTTAACCAGTTTGAACCGCTTAGGGCTGGTTGCAAAACTGGCTAATCTCCAATCGTCTTTTCTAAAATTTACTCTTTAAATCAGCATTCATTTATAGAGACATTTTAATAAAAAAATGCTTTTGATAACCTTATACCCTCTAACAACTTTTCTATATATTGTACCCATTTTAGGGCAACTCCAATAGCCTCTGTATGCTCCTTAAAACCCGGTTTAGCAATTGTTGGCCAAAAAGAACGTCCAATAGATCGTGTATCGCTTTTTTTTTTTTTTTTTGCCCAAATGCTACCCTGGCTATCTCGCTCGTTATATTTTGCAAGCCACATCCGTTGGTCATATGCGGCTCCCACGTGTGGCTTTCTTTCCCATGCACCTAGCCCCATGAATAAGTCAAACTGGTGCAAATTGACGATGGCTACTTGATGTAGCAACTTTTTTCAATATAGAAGATGAAAAATGGCTAAGCTATTGTAGATCTCTTCTTTTTTGAGGGGCTTTGTATTATACATAATTGCTAAAGCATGGGATTTGGTTGATAATTTTGGATGATCTCTTGGAATTGCTCTTAGCTCTAAGATCTATCCTAGCTTTGTTGTCTTTAGCTAGCAAGAAATCCAAAACAATGGATGTCTATATTTGGAGATTCAATTAAAGAGGCCATTGGAGTGTATTTTTACCAAAATGTTCATTCCTATAAATAAGAAGGATACATAGAGAGTATCTTTAAGTTGCTCTGCCTAGATTTTTCCTAACTTTCTACAAAGAAATAGTTTTATGCTAATTTCATATCTGAAATGATAATGTTTTATGATTTTTCCCGAGCATTATTTTTTTTTTTATTACTATTATGCATGGTGTTGTGATCTCTACCGGAAGTTGTTGGGGCCCAAGAGGCCATAAAGTATAACTCTAGCTCGAGAATCTATTATGGATCCCAAGTTTATACACTACATTAAATTGATTCAAATACTTTATATATTCAGTCTAAAATACAGACGTGTAATTGCACTAGACATGCTTACGACGTTATATCTAAGATTTTCTAGTAGAGCTATAAATACTCGGCTCTGGCAAATTCGTAGATTTGAGCTTCGTTAGTAAGGCCTAAACAAACCCTTGTAACAACACGGTAAGGCCTAAACAAACCCTTGTAACAACACATACAGAGTACGTGACAAAATGGCTGCACGAAAGGCTAAAACAAGTTTTTACCACACGTTTGTTTCAAAAAAAAAAAAAAAGTTTTGTCCACACGGTGCACTGCAGCGCGTCAAAACAGAGAGGCCACACACGAGTTCACCCCGCCGGCAACGGGGAAAAAACGTCACATCACACCGCCGGTCTTGTTCATCCTCTGAGCACAACGAGATCAGAGGGCCCGCACGCACGGACCCCACCGCAAGTCCCGGACCCTTCACGCCCGCGGTCTGCCGTGCAGCTGACGTCTGGATCCTGAGAGCCCGCTGTCCCCACCCGTCAGACGGATAGACTCCGGGGCATCATCCATCCGACGCGGACCGGGACCGGGTGCGCGTGTAGACTGTAGCGGCGGAGATATTTTTTTTATCAAGCGGCGGAGATATTTCTTCTACTCGGTGCCTGCCTGCCTGTCTGGTGTGCCTTTTGCAGTATGGCCCCTCCGAGTCCACGGTATTACCACCAACCGTCAGGCGCAACGGTAACGACTGTTTGTTTATTTGTACCGTGCACTGTGCAGTGCAGTGGGGATTATATATACATATTTTATTATATTCGTGCACGAAATTTTACGTGACGACTAACGAGACGATGACGCAGTTCTTGGGAATTCTTTTTCCCATTCCTTTATCTAATGCAATACGAGATGATAAGTTTTGATGACGTGACGTCTTCTAGTAGCGCTACAGTAGGCTACTAGTAGGAGTCTAGGAGCACTGTTCTAGACGGTTGGGTTTGGCTGAACCGCTGATCAAGTCAAGAACGAGGCAGGAAAACTGCCACCAACCGCCCCTCTCCACTCTACACCCTGGTTTAGAGCACTTGCAACTACCGCACGGTTGTGCACAATATATATACTGGAGTATCTTTCTTTCATACATACCTACCGTTTTCAAAATGTAAATTCCTACTGGACTTTATTTATGTAAATACGCAATGAAATTCCAACGATTTTCTCGTTGTATGAAGCCCCAAAACATCCATTATGTGGCGAATGACACCACTATTTATGAAAAAAAATTACAAGTAAGGAACAAACACCAACCGCATCCTTTTTAATTCGAGGCATATAAAACCTGTGTCTGTCCTGTCACGCTCTGAAATCCATAGATACCCACAGATTTGTTTTCCCTCGAACAAACAAAACTCGCTCGGATTTCAACAGCGTCAGCTGCCAGCGCGAGCGGCCTCATCATCATCTTCCTCGTTCCGCTCCGCCTCTGTCACGAACTCGTCGTCGAGACCGAAACAAGACGAGGAGGAGAGACCTTTTCTCCTCCTCCAGCCACCCTTTTCCCGTTTATTTTATTTTTCTTTTTCCTCTCTCTCTCCTGAGTAAAATAATATACTTGGCGTCCCCTCCCCCTCCCTCCTCCCCTCCCTCCCTTCCTCCTGCCCCTATCCGCCTCCGCCGCCCTCGGCCCTCATTCCTCAACGCGGCGACGACCGCCGCCTCCCGCACGTCTGTCCGAAGCCCGGCGCCTCCTCCGACTCCGACTCCCGCGTCCCGCCGCCCGTCGACGGAGACCGGCGGAGGTCAAGGGGGCCGGTGGCGCGGCTCTCGACGCGGCAGGCATTTGCGGCCACGCGGGTCACGCAGGTTCGTGTCTCTTGAATTTCTCCTGGTGAAGGGCTGTTTGCTCGCGGAATCCTGATTGAGTTGTGCTTCCCGTGCTCTCGAATTCTAGGGTTTTGTTGGAGGCCTGCCTTCGGCGGCGTGATCGGGTGCGGAGCCGGCGGCGGGGAGAAGGAAGGGGTGAGCGGGCATTGGATGTTCTCGATCCGTACGGGTCCCTGCTGACCTCCTGCCGCAATGGAGGAGCCTGGCGAGGGCGTGCGCGGCCATGTTGCTGAAGCCCAACGGTTGGGGACACCGGAGGTCGCTCTGTCTACTGCAACCTCCCTGGACCGGTCCATGGATTGGGGGGATGGTACAATAGAGGTATGCCATGCCCCGGAAGCCACAGAGGGGGATGACAAAGGGAGCGATTTTGCTCTTGGATTGGTGACCCCCGTCGAGTCTGTTTCTGCCCCCCTCCAAGGAAGAAGGTTGCCTTTTCAGATAGGACAGGAGGAGGGTTCGAGTTCAGACCAGAGGGTCATGGGCATGGAGGAAGGGAAGGAAGGTAGTTTGGCTCCTGTGGCATCCGCTGAAAATGCCGGTTTGCAGATTTGTCATGAGGCCAATGGCTGGCTTTCAAGTAAGACGTTACCTTCTCCCTGCCGTGAAGCAGTCTATGCCGAGGATGCTAGATGCGCTGATGACATTTTGGAGAAAACGACAGAGGGGAGCCAGTTTGAGCGGGTGGGTTTGACGGGTAGCGGAGGTGATTGTGGTGTCATGGTGGCGGTAGTAAAGGAAACCGTAGAAGATCTACGCACGGTTTGTAACGGAGCAAAACGTGTGTATGAAGGCTTGCCAGTTTCAGTGAATCATGGCAGCGAGCAAGAGCCACGTGGTGTTGATCACGTAGGATTTATCATGTGCGCTAACGATGAGCTGCAGTCAGGTGGTTTGATATCGGATATTGAAGCTGTCTCGAGGCCAGTTCATGAAGATTCAGTTCCTTCCATTTCAGGGAGCATTGATCTTTCTTTGGATCGAAAGGCAGGTCAGTTTGGTGGAATGTCTGCTGATCCAGGGACGTGCCATGGGGCTGACAGAGGGATGTGGAATGGTGATTTAGCCCATGACAGTGGGGACTTGTCGGACCCAGGGAAGCATCACTCGGAGAAATTGCCATCTGGTGCTGAGGGCCTGGCATTGATATCCGGTGCTAATTATGAGCTGGAAAAGGTTGGTTTACTGTCGAATATTGATGCAGTAAACTTCTGCCCAGTTGTTGAAACTTCAGTTCCTTCTATTTATGGGAGCTCCATTGATGTGCCTTTAGATGGTCAGTCTGTTGAGCTCCAGATGGAGGCTTGTGGTGATGGGAATCAGCATTTTGGCCCTTGTCCTGATAAAGAGTTGCAACAGGTCTCTCTAAAATATGGGGCCTCTCAACTACCTCCAGAGAGAAACCAGTGTGTTTATTCATGTAACCAACTTTGCAATGGTGAACCTTGCTGTAGCAGCAAGGAACCATCTGCTCTATGTCTGGGTCATCAAGATGCTGTTGGTGGATCCGACCATTTGGACCAAGGGCTCAATGCCTGTAATTCTGCTGATGACAGCTCTGTTGATGTTATCAGTAATGCTAATGATGGAGAATCACAGAGCCAAAAGCTGACAGCATTACAGATATCTATACGTAGGAATCCAAAAAGGGCTGCTTCTTCAAAAAGTCTTAATTCTGAGAAGCAAGATCGAATAGGCAAAGGGAGCAGCGGTTCACGCAAGCCTAAAAAGGTTGACATTATGAACTCATTACACCAAAGCACCACTGATATGTTCCCAAACAAAATCACTAAGAGTAGAAGTGGTATGAACAGGCCACCAAAATCCTCTACTTGGGGTAATCGAGATCAGCTATTAGATTGCTGTCCAAGATATGGGCCATCTATTTCTAATTCTTACCCAATTTTCCTGGACAAAGGAATACTGTATAACAGATCTGATCAGAGAAGTCAGCCAAGTATTCGGAGAAGTCGGTTCAAGATCTTCTAAAAGTAAATGCTCTTCCTTCTCTGAAAGAGGGCATGCAGCTAATGAACTGGATGGGCAACCAACCTTAACAACTGTGGCTGATATAGGGCATGCTGCTAGTGAATTGAATGAGCAACCAACCTTCTCAATTGTGGCTGATACTGATATTTCCTTGGAATGTCACAGAGGAAACATTCCAAATTTATCTTCTGATAAATTAACTAGTATTCTTGATAGTGCTGGCAAAACTACAGAGTCTATTGATAGTCATCGTACAGAGTCAAAGTGTGTCCAGACTGATGTGCAGCAAAGAGAAAGAGCTTTGATGAGTACTAAAGAAACATGCGCTGCATACGTCCATGGAGAGTGTGCTAAGCTTTCAACTTTTGAACCTACGGACAATGCCAATGGCAGTGTCATGCTGCATATTGGGTTTTTCGCCGGATTCTGTTTTGGAGGTTGCTTCTGTTACATGTGAAGGTAATGCTTCTGCAAACCATGATGTTATGTTACATGAAAACCCAACCGATGCTGGTGCACTGAATGGTGGTGATCCATCCGTTTTATCTACTTCTGACTGTGGAAAAGAACATGCTTCATCATCAATGAGCTTGGAGCATCACACTAGAAGTACTTTGCATGAGGACACCAGAAAGGAAGAGGTTGGTCCATCACATGGCACAGTAGAAAATGATATTGGTGAAGGAAAGGTGCAAGCTTTACAGAAGTCAAATTCTGTGAGAAAAAATGGTACTGTCAGAAAGGCAGGTTGCAAAAAGAAAGATGGATCTAAAGGGGTAAAAAAAGAATGTTAAAGGATGCAAAAGGTTTCTCCATGTGAATCTTCAAAACTTAGGACATTCTCTAATGATTCAATTTCACCTGGGCCTCCAGATGATGGGTCTTGCTTTGAAGCCCTAACTTCAGGCTCACAGGACCTTAGTATGCATGAACATGATGGCATACAGAGTCACTCTGTAGTGCATGATGACAAAGGGAGTGCATTTGACAGTTTGAAATCACCAAGACACAAGATTAAGGATACTAATGCAAGAAAGAAGGGTAAGGTGCGAGACCCACATAAGAAAGAAAAAGGTAAAAAGAAAAATACGTCAGGCGAGACTTCCCTTGATCATGGACTTTTACATTTGCCTTCTACTGAACGGGCACCACCTCATATGAATGAACAGAGTACGCCTTTGAATTTATCATTTCATCCTTTTCCATAACATATAATAGGAAGCTTCAGAAGGAATTTACATTCTCATTTTACATAGGTAATCTTGATCCTACCACCGAACTTGCATTCAAGAAATCTGGCGCCATATCTACTGATTTACCTGGAAATGTTGCACGCAAAATGGATGGGGCATCTGTACCACCACTGCCACCACGTGCTGCATGGGTGTGTTGTGATGACTGCCAAAAGTGGCGGTGCATACCTGCTGAACTTGCAGATGTGATTGGAGAAACAAATTGCAGATGGTATTAATTTTCCTTCCTGTTATTTCAGTTATCAGTTTTAAATGATCGCACCAGCCTGCTTGTCTAATTGAGGTGTACTGTACTGCTATGCTCTTCAGTAGGTCTATATGGTCTGTCTTAGAAACCCTCTTTTCCTTATTTAGTAATTAGTATGACTGTTCCTAGCATTGTGGGTCCCTACATTGTTTTCTCAGTTTTGTAAAGCGGACATGCTGATTTAACCTTTCTACAGTTCTAGAGAAGGTATTTCAAGTTTTGTTAACCTTCATTTCTTGGTAACATCTTTGTAGCTTGCTTTTTTGCAAATTGTTATTCCACAAAGGTTCTACAATTTTTCCTGAATTATTCATATATCGTTCCATGTGGATTTTCCAATTTGTACTTTTAGTAGGTTCAACCCCAGGTTTGGAACAGAAATTTCCTTCTGTATCATAAAACCTGACCCAATGACAGCTATACCATTTTCTGTTCCAGGTTTCTTTAGGGCACTTCCAAATCCCAATGCATAGTTTCTATAGGTAGCTTGTTAAGGAAAGAGAATTCAAATTAGGCCTAACCTTCCCAATGCATAGTTTCTATGGAGAAGAAAATTTAATGAACAGTTACATACACCACAAACAGAAAAGGATCAGCGCGGGGTTGCCTCCTTCACCTGCGCAGGCTCAGGGGATCGGAGCAGCAGCATGCGGGTCGCGGTCTCGCGGGAGTGTTGGAGTAGCGAATCTAGACTAAGAGGATAGGAACGAGCAGCCTTCGCCCAATGCAGCTTTGATGGCTTCTTCATGCATTGTTGTGTGTGGATTCGGTTTTCTTCTGTAGAAATCGGGTTCTCCATTTTTTCCTCTCTCATCAATACATTACTTGCCACATCAGCAAAACAATTACATAACAAGGTAATTACTATACATAGAAGCTACGCTGGTTTCTGCATTGGGAGTGCCCTTAAAGTTTCAGATGGATTTATCCAAATAAACATAGCAGGATTCTAGCTCGTAGTAAGTAAAATAATAGGCTGATTGAGGTACTAATTAACTAGGAGGCTATCACAGCCATATTTGTAGGCTCTTGGCTGTGTATTCAGCAGCAAATATTGGTCGTTGTTTATTTGTGCACATGTAGTAAAGCAAAAGAACTAGGATTTGCTGATGGGTGGCCCTTTGTGCATGTCTGGTTGTCTGGTAAAGTGAAAGAACAGAATATATTGACTGATGGAATAGCCCAAACCTCAACTTGCATGCATCATCCATTTCTTGACTAGTGTGTATGGTACACTGTGTTTCTTCATCATCTATGCTCTTCCTTTTGCTGCCACACCCTATATATCATCTCTTTACAAACTACATCTTCAGACTTACACATGAATGCTTAATTCCACAGTAGATCTGCACTTATCTCTTAGAGCAAGAGAAACTACTCATATAAGATATAGCAACAAGTGTATTCAAGGGTTGAAACCTCACAACCTAATGTTTTATTACCACTTATTATGGAAATCTCTATTTTAGATCTTCCATAAGTTCCTCCTATTCTTTTCTCTTGATTCCATTCATGAGTCATCATTTTACTTTAATGCGTATGTGTTATACACTTTTTTTTCTTTTACATTTTTTTGTTCATCTGTCGAATGTTTTATGCTTCTTAATTCTTATTCATTGTTTTTTTTATTATGAAGGACTTGTAAGGACAATGGAGACAAGGCGTTCGCTGATTGTTCTATTCCACAAGTGAAAACAAACGCTGAGATTAATGCAGAACTCGATCTTTCAGATGCTTCAGCTGATGAAGCAGACAATGGTAAATCTAATACATCCTTCTATTTTCTTCAATACCATTTTTTTTCAATATACTATAAAACAAACCGATTATGTGTTATCATTTCTGATTCTTTTACTCCCTTTTGCATCCTGCTGTTGAGTAGCTTGCAAAGCACCGTCATGGACTCTTGTTAGGTCAAACTTGTTTCTGCATCGAAACCGCAGGACACAATCCATTGATGAGGTCAGTGCTGCCAACATATTTTTTCCCTCTGGTTTTTCTCTATGCACATGTAGTTCTGTTAATTATAGACCTTGCAAATTTGTAAGGACACTAGTTCAAAATGTCACTATAGATTCTCGTTCATATATCCGTTTGCAGGCTAGGTAAGGAAAAGTTAATCAAAAAGTGCACAAAACACATATATTTATGCTGTAGGCACTCTGAATCAGGGATATATGTGTCACACACTTTTTTATGGTAATTAAGGTGTCACTTAAGCATTGCAGTCTAGGGTCACTGCAGAGGCAAGGACACAGGGTAAAGCTTAGTCGCCTTAGGAATATGTGGTCACCCCCTTTGACTCCATTGTCACCCTTCAGTTTTGCTTCTGGCTCACTCAACTTTGATTCTGGCTCGCTTCATTCTGCTGCTGCTGTTAGCTTGATTTTGCCATCTCCCGCTTGTCAATCCCTTGCTTTGGAAGGGGATGTCAGCGGTGGTCTGGAGTGCATATTTGTTTGGTAAGGGAAGGGAAGCAGCAGAGAGGAGTGAGGGCAGCGCGTGCGGGAGGGACAGAGGTGCAGTGGCGGCACTGGAGAACGGGAGACAGGAGTGGCTGCACTCAAGGCAAGAGAGGGGAACGGTGGTGCTGGAGAGAGGGGATTGGGACTTTGTATGCCAGGAGGGTGGGGTGTGCTAGCCCACTTCTTACTCCTTTCTTTTTCTTTTTCTTTTTTCCATCTTGTACAGCTCTATCCTGCTATTTTTCGTTTTCCTTCGAATGTAAGGTGTTGCCTCCCTCACACCATAGCCACTTAAGCGTAAGGCCAAGACAGTAGTCAGTCGCCATGCCTCGCCTTACCACCCTGATAACTATGTTCTTTGAGCTTCAAGAATGTCTTCAACCATCCAAGTATCCAACCATGTAACTACAAGAAAATACTACTATTCTTCCGTGGTCCATGTTGAATCAAACTATTGTGAACTATTGTACAAAAATATATTGATTCTTTTTTATATTCCTTGCGACTTGAGTACTGACATTTTGAAGGATAACCTAATTTGTTGTGTTTCTTATTAATTATGACCAGAGCATGGTGTGCAACTGCAAGCCACCACAAGATGGCCGAATGGGTTGTAGAGATGGCTGTTTGAACAGGATGCTCAACATCGAATGTGCCAAGCGTACATGTCCGTGTGGAGAACAATGTTCTAATCAGAAGGTCACTGCTTCTTGGTTATCCTTAATTTAGTTAATTTCTTCTCTGCTACATTGATTTTGACTGTAAAATCTGTGAAACAGTTTCAGCGGCGTAGCTATGCAAAACTGAAATGGTTCCATTCTGGCAAGAAAGGCTATGGACTGCAGTTGCAAGAAGATGTTACTGAAGGACGGTTTCTTATTGAATATGTTGGAGAGGTGCTGTTGTTGTCTGTTATCTCCCTTGTTTGTGTCCTTGTACATTACCTGTTATTATGTTAGTGCGATGATTGTTGATTATTTGATATGACTAATGAGCTCTTTTGACTCTGTACTGAATGATTTCTTTCAGGTCCTTGACATAACATCCTATGAAGCCCGCCAAAGATATTATGCTTCCAAAGGCCAGAAACATTTCTATTTCATGGCTCTAAATGGTGGTGAGGTATGCCTTCTGGTTTTTATATTTTGTCCATAAACTATTTCTTATCTTCTTCAGATTTACTATTTTATTGCATATTACATTTCCTCCATTTTTTACTGCTAGTTCTTTTATCTGAAAGTTGTATTCAGTGAAGAACTATCTGATCACCTCCTTTTATTCCCTTCCCTCCTCATCTAGTGTATTATGTTGACTTTGTGTCATACTCACTTTTCTTAATACACCTATGATGATGTTGACACAATTGAATACATTCCATTGAACTTTTAACATTTTTTTGTTTCAATTTTTGCAGGTAATAGATGCTTGCACTAAGGGAAACTTGGGCGATTCATCAATCATAGCTGCAGCCCTAACTGCCGCAGAGAAGGTTGACTTTTATCTCATTCATTTTTGTGTGTATTGTATACTATGTTTTTTTGCCATTAAATCCTTATATCCATCAAAATTTTATTCAGTTTTCTTGATACAATAAACTATAGTTTTGCTCTCTCTGAGTTTGCTAAATTATGTTCCTTATTTTTCTATAGTGGATGGTCAATGGAGAAGTCTGCATTGGAATATTTGCTTTGAGGAACATCAAGAAGGTAACGCTAGAAACTATCAGATTCTTACAAACTGGACATTTTGTCCCCATATGATCCAGTTCATCTAACAGAAAGAGTGAGGGTTGGTTTGCTTCATTTATAATTGAAGTTGAATCAGCGAATAGTCTCAGTGAATTATATTATGCATGTCATATGATAGTGGGCAACTGTCAGCGTGTAACAGTATGTTTTGTTCTTATAATATAGGGTGAAGAATTGACATTTGATTACAATTATGTTCGTGTATCTGGTGCTGCTCCTCAAAAATGCTTCTGTGGTACCGCCAAATGTCGGGGTTACCTTGGTGGAGACGTATCAATTGTTGATACCATCATCACCCAAGACGATACAGAACCAGATCATTTTGAACAAATGGTTGTTGACAAAGATTCTGAGGAGTTGCTGGTTCCAAATGGGTTTGAGTATGATGTTAGCCACCCAGATATTTCAGAAACTGAATTTTCTATTCAAGGGAAGATCTACATGATTCCTCAGCTGCAAACGTAGAGTTAGACCTGCTTGAGGAAAGTAGAGGAACCCCATTTGAAACTAGTGAGCCCGAACATTTCTTAGAATCATGGAGCCCACCAGAAGATGAAGATGTTTCTCGCACACCTGTGCATGTGTCACGAACATTTGAAAGTTCTTTGCAGACACTCCCTGTACATGACACACACTCATCAGATCTTTTGCGAAAAGACTGCAAACTCAATGGAAGGATCAAAGGCTCCAAATATAATAAATGGATCGACGCTTAGTTCTGATTCCAGGGGCAATCTGGTGCCTACTTTCAGTGCTACCGAGAGAAAAAACTTAAAACAACATAAAAATCAGAAACCACAACCATCATCTCCAATTGACAATGAGCACATTTTTGGGGGTACTATTCTGCCTCATGCTTTCTTCTTCCCACTTTTGAAATGTGATAGTCTTAGTGATCTCTCCTTGGTATATGTAGTTGAAGGGAGACTGAACAGACTACTGGATGTGGACGGTGGTATCAGCAAGCGAAAGGTATGAAACCATCATTATTCCTTTAATTGTACATAATCTAGAGTACCAGGGTTTGCACACAAGATCCTTGTGCGAAAAGTTTTTTGGATCATTCTAATTATGAAAGTTTTGCGGATCATTCTGTATGCTGGACACAAAATTATTCCACTTCGGTCTGATACTATGTTATGAAAGTTTTGAAGGCACATGGCTTTAGAAGATTATAAGCCTTTGATTCATCGTGAGTTATTATCATTCTACATTCTATGTTCTAACTAGTCAATGTATCTTCTGGAGCAGGATGCTACAAATGGATACTTGAAGCTTCTCTTTATGACTGCAGCAGCAGAAGGTGGCAGTGCTGGGGCACATCCCAAAGGTTTGATCAACGGATGAATTGTGATCCAACGCTTCCTCTCCTAAAATATGCTAATTTCTTTCTATCTATTTCAGTATGAGGGATCTTTCATTGATTCTTGAGGCACTTCTAAAAACAAAATCTCATTCGGTTCTGTTGGATATCATTAATAAGAATGGTAATATTTCCTAGCATTCCTTCAACTCTCTGTATGAAATTAATTGCTTCAGTCACCAACTAAGAACCTTTTTTGTTCTATTTTGTGGCAGGACTGCAAATGCTTCATAATATATTGAAGCAGAATAGACACATCTTCCAGCGGACACCTATTACACGGAAGCTTCTGAAGGTCTGCACTTCATTCTCTAATAAAATGTTATCAGCTACCATAATATTCACATCCTGTATTGTTTCCAGTTGACATCTTATTGTTTTCACATTACTCCCTCTAGTCACAAACAATCACCATTTTGGACAGTGACATGGTGTCATGGTCTCTAAAGTATAAATTAACGCAAAAATATAGTGAAGCTTTAAATTTTTGGAGTTACTTTTAAAGACAAATCTGCCCATACCATTTCCAAGAGTTTATTGAAATTAATTGAAGAGAAATCAATGGTCAAATTTTAATCATGTTGACTGATTGAACCCTAAATGACATTCTTTATTTGGAGGTAAGGCCAGTCTCAATGCATGTTTCATGGGGGTGTCATGCACATTAAATAGGGTGCCACATCAGCAAAATTGCTGACTTGGCAGAGTCATTAAATGAGGGAGTTTCACCAGATGAGAGAGGAGTTTCATCCCCATGAAACTCATGTGGCTCGGTTACCTAGTTTTAACTGTGCCATGAAACTATGCATTGAGACTGGCCTAATGCATCATAATCAGGGTTATATCACCTGAACCAGTTACTGTGTATGATATTGGCATCTTCCTTCAGGTACTTGAGTTTCTAGCACAGAAAGGAATTTTGACATCTGAACATATAAATGGAGGTCCTCGATGTGCTGGAGTTGAAAGGTTAGATTATTTAAACTTGTTTATTCCAGTGTTATTTGGGATTGATTGAAGAGTTTCATATTCAGTTTGTTTTCTAGGGACTGTTACTTTTTTATGTTTTATTTATTTGTAATGCCTTTTTATCTGAACAGGCATAGGGGGTTTTCTAAGTGTAAAATCTTTATCTCAGAACAAATGACATTCTTGCTTGTTAGTTGCTACTTTGTGGTTCCTTAACATTTAATTTATTCTCTTGTTTTGCAACAGGACAGTATTCAAACTGTCACTGTTTACTAAACTAAGCCTTGGCCAGTGCAGTAACAGTGCATGACAATTTAATGTGGATCTAGAGATAGCTCCTACTTTTGTTCCTTGAAGTTTTAATCACAATTCACTTTTTCTATAACCTCATCGGGAACTTGTACTGCAGCTTCAGAGATTCGATGCTGAGTTTAACAAGACATCATGACGTTCAGGTAATAGACATAATGCAGTTTTTCAGGTTTATGTTTTGGAAATATGTGCATAGTTCCTTATTCGGTAGATTTCAAACGCAAAGATTATGCATGGAGTTAGGCTTCCACACATTTGACCACCGAAATGGCCACTACACTTGTGGCAAAGTTAGTTAAAGCACGACCGTTTATGGTCTGTACACTGACATGTGAGAGTCTTGATCGCTAAAACTTGTTGCAATAGACTAAAGTACTATGTACGAAAGTGTGGCAAAAGCACAACCTCGACTACAAACTATTATGTTTGTAGAGTGAGTTCTGGTAAAGTTAGGTTCACCTGGAAACTTAATATCCACTTATTGAGTTGGAAAACACCTGTAGAATGATAGCACAAATCACATGGATGCTTTTATATTAATGTTGTGGATCTGTGCTGCTATATTTCTTCCTCGTTGAGTTGCAAATGGCAGTTTTGTTTCACTTCTATTCTGGGTACATGGATGTTTAGTATTACTTTTTTTAGACCAATTTATCATGGAAAAACAAGCAAAACTTTTGATAGTTTCAAAAGGAAAATATTGTTGGCACCTGCACCAAGCACCGAGGTGAGATCACCCTCACCTCTGCCTCTCACTCTCCTGAACCAAGGTAGAAGAAGAGACGAGCTCTTCACACACACACATACACACTCTTCACCCGGTTCCAGCAGTGGCTGAGAACTGAAGACTCTGAATGTTGGGGGCAAAAGAGCTGAGACTTGCATTGCATATGAAGGCCTACTTATTATACACATCTAGATGTACCAACTATGGTACTATGAGTATGGCTGACTACAGCCACCATGCCTAGCACTATAGCCACTACATGGCTCATCTACTCCTACCTAACCTTGAGGTACAAGGTATGGCTGTGCCATACCATCTACATGGCTGTTGAGGCTATCTTCATGGCTGACGCCATGCTGTCACAGTAGCTAGGTGTGGACAGCAAGTGCTAATCCTAATCCTTGTTTAATGCAGCAAACAACCAACCAAACAGCAGATTATATCTTACAAATATTATATCACTATAAGGCCTTGTTTGGATGTAGTTGTATTCGCATCAATCCACATGTGTTTGGGTGGATTCGAGTGGAATTTGAACTAATTACACTCCAATCCACCTCAATACATGTCGATTGATGCGTACCAAGCACTGCTTTTCCATGAAGTGGCATGTGTCTATGATTTTGTAGTTTTGACCCTCTCAGAAATTATCTGGGAACTGCTGGTGACTTCTCATGTCTGTTCTTTCTTTGTACTATTAGTTCTCGAATGAAAGTTTCAAGTGATTTTTATCTGTATGCAATCAATCCTTAACACGTTACTCAATCTGTGAAGCCTAAAATACTCTTTGCTCCATGTGACAGGTTCATCAGATTGCTCGGAGCTTCCGTGATAGATGGATCCCCCGCAATACATCCACATTTGTGCATGATTTCCAGGGGACTAATATGGTTTGGAGTTCTGCTAGGAGGAAACGCAAGAGCCGTTGGGACTATCAACCTGACGAGCATTATAAGATGGTGGGACTAAAAATCCCAAAAGTTTGTTCTGGCTTTATGAGAAACAAGTTGCAGAGGAATCAAGGCGCAAACAATTATTGTAATGATGTTGTTGGCATGGGAAGTTCAACACAGGGTGCAGATGATGAAGTCCCTCCTGGGTTTGAGTCCCAGCTGGAGTGTCGGCCTGCACAACTTTCCATAGGCAGCGAGGTTGCTCCAGGACTTTGCATGGAGAGGTACCAACCTAGCTTGAGTATTTCATATGGGGTTCCTGTCACTCTTGTTCAGCACTTTGGAACCCCTGAATCTGAAGGAGGCCATTGCCATCAAAAATGGAAAGTTGCACCTGGCGTGCCTTTTAGTCCTTTTCCACCATTGCCTCCCTATCCACGAGGGAGTCCTTGCCCCTCCACTTCGCCATCCCAGATGTTTCAGCATGATGGAACACCCCAAGTTAAACATAACAGCTCTGGACAATGCGAAGGATCATGGGCCGAGATGGGAGAGTGCATAGGTCATGGCGAAATGGGCCAAGATCAAAATGGCCATACCATCATCAAGGAAAGAATTTTTCAAGCACTCATAGATTTGAAAGATTCGAACCTCCAAAACCTCAATAGTGAATAAGGGTTCTGGGCAGTGCTTGGGCCCAGCCCTGCAGTTTTTGAACCTAAAGTAGTGGTGGTATACATGGTAATTCCTGCTCGTCAGAAGTGTAACAGAAACTGAGTCAGCCTTTAACAACTATGTTTAAACAGTGTTACTTTCAGTTCATTGGGGTAGAACAGATGCTGCACATAGGTCACTGCCAGTGCAGTGCTACTAATTAATTTGGTCATTGTTTTTTTCTCCCAATGGGTATTCTTAATAGGAACATTGTATGTGTTGATTTAATTTTTTTACAGGTGATAAGGCTAACTAATTTTATCGAGAATCCTCTGTAGTCTCGTTTCCCTTTTCCTTTGTCCGTAAAGCTTCTATTTTTGGTGCAGTGTTCATGTGTTCGTTTCCTTTGCTATTGCATTCTATTTCCACTCCAATAGGTATGGCTGTTTTGGGGATCTTGTACATGACTATCCTTTTGAATCTGTTCAATTTCTTGGAGTGCTCCTAATTTCTAGTCCTCTTGCTGGTTCTACATTACGATGGCTCCTGGGCTTGAATCTTCTTTTTCCGATAATCCTGGACTTGAATCTTATGATATAGATGAAGGTGATTCCTAATCGTTCCCCTCTTCTGAACAGACACGCACATGAACTGACTTGACAGGTAAGTTGTCCTGAATCCAAATCTGAGCACATTTTCCTTGAATGTCTCATTATATAAGTTGTGTCATGCAATTCTGGAGCATGATTTGCCAGCGTTATGCGGTGATATCTGTCCGAATTTGCTAATATCTTGTGTTTTCTTGTTAGAATTTGAAATAGCTATGGCCTTAGCGTATTTTGTGACATCTGCCTGAATTTGCTAATGTCTTGTGTTTTTTGTTGAAATTTTAAACAGGTGCTTCGAAGAACTCAGACAGTTTGTACCTGGCGTAGTGGCATATATGGTCGGTTCTGGAAATATTGAGAGCTTGACACCTTCCTTTATTGTTTTCCGCGTGGGGTCAGCTTGTTATGTTAAGTGTTTGCCATACTTTTTTTTTACATATTTCTGATTTAATTTTGGCTGATGCGAAGCTTGGCTACTAAGCTACATGCCACAATGCAGACGTGGTAGTAGATTCCTACCCTAGAAGCATGTTTGTTACAAGCCTTGCGATCAAAAGTGCCTGACATATTTGATTTTACACGGTCTTTTAAGCTTATCTTTCATCACTCATTTCCCGTAAATATTTTGCAATTCTAGATCTGATCAAAGTAACTCTTAAGTTTATTACTAAGTTTATTTCAAGTATGAAAGTATACCATGAAAACGTAGTGCATGCTATGTCTGACAATATATATGTGGGAAATTATTTACTACTAGAGTAGTTACTCTCATGTCTATATCTCTATTTTTTGGGAGAATATCTATATCTCTAAATTTAGGATGTATATGGCCCAACATAGTGTATGTAGATAGAGTATATGATCATACGAGACCATCTATAGGGTAGCATGTATGTCAATGAAGTATGAAAGTACACATAGAGTATATGGGTACACTTATTTTATATACTAGTGTAGTGGTATTTTTAGTAATATATTAAAAAGTATAGGCTCTTTTGAAAAAGTTACACGTACAAAGATTTGAAGTATCTTTATTAATTGTATATAAACATACTTAAATTAATATATTATTAGTATGTACATATACGCAACGTGGAAAGATACTAAAAAGTATAGGCTCTTTTGAAAAAGTTTCACGTGCTAAGATTTGAATTATCTTTAATTGTTTATAAACATACTTAAATTGATAAATTAGTACATACATATACTCAATGGGGCTATTTGTCTAGGATATGGACATAAAAAAATAGGAGAGAGTAGTCACTAACGATGAACAAACAGTCTCTCTAGTTCCCGTGTTTCAAAATTCTAAGGACGAAGCATGTGGGTAGTCATTTCTTTTTGTCTCGGTCACGCCAGCTAGGTACCTAGCAAGCACCACGCCAATAGGGACGTTTTAAGAGTATCTTTAAAAGATTGTTTATGAATTCATTAAAGATAAGCACTTGATAAATCTTCTTGCAACAAATAATAAATATAAATATAAGTACTCTCATATCCCGTTGGTTGCGTCGGTGGTCGCATGGTGTGGAGAGGAGAGGGAAAAAGGAAAAGGGATACAATATGGGAGACAAAAAACACATGCATGTATTTCATTCTAGTGGGAAAAAAAACATACAGAGCAGCATCAACATCAAAACTCTCTCAGGCCCCTATCTGGAACAAATAGGGATTTCGCTGGATTTACACGGGATCAAATCAAACTGTTCCATATTCCCATGAAGTCCATGCGGAATTCCTATGTTCCAGACTTAGCTGCCGAACAATGCAGCTTATATATGAGGCAGATTAAAAAAAAACAAGTAGGAAAAAAGGTTGCATTGTCTTGTTCTTGCCAACATAAATAGAAAGACACATATCTCGCCGGCTAAGATCACCATCACCTGGACTTGGCTTTCTTGGAGCAGAACATGGCCCCAACCAATTGCAATGAGATCCCGCCGCTCTTGTGCTTATTGGTCCTGCTGGCACCACCTGCAGCCTTGTTCTTGCTGATGTTCTTGTTCACCTTCCTCTCCTTCCTCCTGTCGCCAAGATCATCCTCGACCATCTTGATCGCCAGTGCCTCCGACAGGCTGGGCAGGTACTCGAGGCTCGCCACCCACTCCCTCGGCCCGGCAGCTCGTCCCACCGGTCGCTGCGGACGCGGCCATGGCCACTGTCATCGTCGCCGACGACGGCGACCTCCTTGCCCTTGCTGAGGTTGGAGTAGACGGCCAGGCCCTTGCTGAACTGCACGCTGAGGCTGGACACGGCCACCTCCATCTGGGCCTGCCTCTGCCTCAGCTCCACCACCTCGCCCTTGGCCTCCGCCAGGTCCTCCTCCAGCTTCTTCAGGCACTCCAGCATCACGGACGATGGCGAGGCTGCCGGCACCGGATCAGGCGCGCTGCTCCCGCCGCGCCGCCGCTCGCCAAACACCTCCACTGCCTCCCGGACCGACTGGAACGGCCGGGAGGTGTCCACCTCGGCTCGGCTCGCGGCAGTTGCCTCCGTCACCATGGCTCGGAAATGCAGTGCGGCCGGCATGGTGATGGCGAAGGGCGGTGAAGTAGACATGGTTCCTGGCTTTGTCTTGGCTTCTACTTCAAACACCCACCGGATGACCGGAGGAGTTGCAGCAGCGGAATACAGCAGGCCTTGTGTCGAGGTCAAGTAAAAAACGACGGCCGGTAGAGGGGAAGAAGAGGACTTGCCACCAAAGGCACAGGAGCTTTTATCAGTGCAGGCTGGACTAGTTGATGGAGATGACAAGGAACAGTAAAAAGAACGTACGTACACAGAAAAAATATGCCAAGGAAAACTTGTTTGTTTTTTCTACTGTTGACAGCAACCACTCTTGTGATGCTTCAGCAGGACTTCAAGAAAACACAAAGGTCAAGGACAGACTA
>JADLZK010000968.1:0-74938 GCA_015847255.1 Hyparrhenia diplandra
TCAAATATAATATCTACGTTGTGTTCGATTTTCTGTTCCTTCGAGCGTAGAGCTATTCTAACCAGCACTGGTTATATATCTACAAAAAGTTCATTATCTATATATATATGCCGGATAGAAGAAACTCTCCATTGTTCCGGTAGTTAGAGGGAGAAAGATAAAAAAAGACTTGATGGACAATGGAAATTTGACTCTTAATTATTAGGTATACATGCATCGGGCTCGCCCGGCCGGCCGGGCCCCGGCCCGGCCGGGCCATTGGCCGTGCTCGAATATCACCCGTGCCGGCGGGTGGCGAGACGCGGCCGGCATGGGCCCGATTTTCGTGCGGGCTGGCCCGAAAAATCACGGCCCAACTATGGTTTTTTTCTCTTTTTTTGGTGGCTGTGCGTTGGTGGCCTATTGGCTTAGTGGGTTTGTTTTTTGAGGTGATAGCTGATGGGGCGGTCAGCAGTTTTTTTCTATTTTTTGATTAAATAGTGGCTGTTTTTATTTTTGGAGAAGATAGCTTTGAGGGCCGTGCTGGGCTGGCTCTTGTCTGTGGTTGGCCGAGGCATCGGCCACACTGGGCACCGGGCTCGCGGAAGTTTTTTCGGGCTTACCGGTTTGACCGACCGAAAAACAAGGCTCCGATCGGACCACCGCCCCCGTGCTTTTTTGCTCAAGTTTATTATTAGGTATAGATAGGATGCGATCAAAGAGGTGGTGATTGCAATAGAGTCTAGGATAGTCGAAGCAGCGGTGATGGCAGCAGAGACTAGGAGGCAGTCTAGGAGGGAGGGAGAGAGAGGAAGAGAAGGAAATGAGGTCTCCCTTGGCCCAGAAACTGGATACGGGATTTAAATTGAAGCTCGGTGTCAACTATCACTAGGGCACCGACCTCAGGGCCATGATCTATGGTGCGAGGTTCTGCCACATCGAGGCCACAATGGCATCCACGTCATCTCTAGCGCCTTGGTTAGGGCACAGTGTCGAGACATGTTACCTCAGTGCCATGGCTTTACGGCGCCGAGCCGTAGGGTCAAAAAATGGGATTTTGATAGAAGAAAAAAATGTGAAGCAAAAGCCAGAAATAAATAAAAAAAGTTACCTCAATGACCGAGGTGTCAAGCAAAACTAAAGGCTTTTGGAGCCCAGAAAACAGAACATCCAAAAACAGAAGCCACAAATATACCCCCGATTTGGGTTTACCACGGTCGATATCTAGCACAACCAGTGCACTCTGTTAGTACAGACCAAAAACATCTTCTAGCTGCCCGTCACATTCATGATTGCTGCAAATCAGAGGATCCACTTCCGACTTTCTCCCAGGCCGAAGATTTTGGTGCGAAACTTTTCAGGGGTCTACATTCCCTATAGGTCATCTCTAGTTAACTTCTTATTCTAGATAATTAAGCACACAAATTTCCTACAATTATGGAAAATGTTCTAAATCAGTTGTATTTTTTTTTCTGAAAGTGAGCGAAGTTGGCAGTATTTTCTTCTCAAGTATTCACACAATCGACTTAAACTAACATGAGAAATGGATAACAGAATGCAACCACCACCGAGTAGGCATACAAAATCACCAATCTCTTGCTGAAACAATCAAACTTGCATTCAACGATTATTCATTCTAGGCAGACTTTCATGGTTACAACTTACAGCCCTAACAAAGCCCAACAAAATACTTAAACGGTCATTCAATCCTAGTTAAGGTTCCAACATAACAAAGCCATCATACAAGCCGGCGTGAAATTATCGACCAAGTAACCTTCACACACACATCTTAATGGGACCACAGGTTATTTCTCTTTTTTTTCTCCACCAGTGATTCCTGGAGTAAATCTAATGGTAGTGCTTTTAGTTTTAAAATCACCAGTCAAGGCAACAATAGATAATATCAGCTTCTCCCTCATACTGACAGCTACCACGTTTCGCAACAGTTGAACTCCCTTTCCACTGTTGGTCGTTGCTTCAACCATTTTTGCTATCATGAAGCACAATTGTATTCGGGATACCAGTGGTGCAAGCAGTGATTTCTCCGTAAAAATCTTCCCTGCAGAACTTCAAAAGCAAAGTTGCGTTCATTGCAGGTATGGACTACTGCATATGTAATCATCAGCTTACTGAGTTTAGTGGCCAGGGTCTTGCTTTGAACCTCCATTTCTTCCTGCCATCTATAATTTATGGCATCCAATGATAAGTAACCTTTACTTAGTTGTTTGTCCTTCTGCCTTCCAACACATTTGATCTTCAAATCAAACTCAAAATACATGTAGCATTCTAGCGAAGTCCTCGTTTTTGGGCCAGTGCAAAATCAATGAATCATCCTGCAAAATGGTTCGAATGATAAGGCAGTGGTATCTTTATCTGAATATATTGCAATAAAAGTACAAGAAATTGCAACCACGGCATGCTACTACCAGGATGAAATATTTAGAGATTGAATGTTATTAGTGTGCAAGCACTTATCTAGAAGTATTTATCAGTATAGGTCTAATATTCATAGTACGATGAATATTGAAATCCCAAGGATAGGTCTCAAACATAAGTTCTACTCTCGTCCATACCCATTTTAAGACAACACACTCAATTATATAACCAATTGGCTCCATGTGTATTTTACTATACTTAACTCAATAAAAAGGGAGTTGCATCAGCTAGCACAGCTGCTACTAACATACATGCAACAAAGAAATAATAAACTTCACATTTTTTTGTTCTGATGATTGACAAATTATATGAACATTTTCAATTTTAGAAATCTTACAATTTCATTAGAAAAGTGATAAATAGCACACACACCACCAAGTATTCACCTAGGGATTGCAGATGTTTATTGATAACCACAGCTAAATTGAGTGCAACGCATTATGTTCTTTTGGTCGCGACAACAAAAAAACTAAATATTTGGCATGCGAGGTCATAATGATCTTTAAGTTAGCCCACAATGCCTAGGCGAGCATCTGATTTACCTCGACAAGATGAGTTGGCAATGATCCCTATCTCTGCGAAGAGATAAACACACTTGAGGTCGATGTTGTCTCTGGCAATTACAGTGCCATACAAGTCGCATCGGAAAGCCAACATCAGAGGAGACTATCTTTATGGAGAAGACGTTTGCAGAGTCTTCTGGAACAAAGGGCCTATTATCGCCATCACCATCAGAGGACAAGAAGGATATCTTGATGGACCTGAGACTTGCAGAGTCACTGGCAATGCGCTTCTTCTCTCACCATTGAGGCCACCATATTTGCGGAGTCACCTTGGACAGTACCATGTGCATAGATCAATGCCTCAGTGTCTCTCATTGGACCAAGGGGCGCTGCAATGCAAGAAAAGAAAAGCATTAGACTTAGATTGATGCATGTCGGTTTTGGATGAAACCTAGACACCAAGGTATCCATGCACACAGCTGCTCAAACATAGTGCATTGTTTGTGGATGAGATCAACAAATACCCCTTAGGTAGTTAAATCCAAAGACAGATGAAGACTACAATCAAATAAAAAGGAAAAAAAAAAGTTGTGCAGGTACAATCAATTAGGTTGTGAAGGCACACATTGCGACTAGCTGTGCGAAAATTTTCAGCTTGCAATCGAATAAGTCAGTGATGGAGTGTCTAGATAACTCTAGATAGACAATTAGTTAAACAATCAAATAAGGCGATACAGTAAACTGGCATGGATGGCGAACAACAAAAAATATGGAGTCGTCAAATCTATTAAGGTGGGTAACAATTGACATAGACAACTACGACTTACACTCCTCGTCGTGGTCGAATGTTGCGAGGTCGCCGACGTATTCCAGTCGGGCGAAGTAGGTGCTCCCATCCTTAGGATTGCACTCGCTGATCCGATCCAAGGCGGCCTGGCGAGCTCTGCACAGCTTCATGTTGTGGACCTCCTCCTCTTGTCTCTGCTTCTCTTTCTGCATCCGCCTCCCGTGCTCGGCCACCGTTGCCGCCTTCGTCGAAGAAGAGAGGTTCCAGATCTGCCCATCCGTCGTCCCCGCACCCAGCGCCTTGCTCGAGGTGGTCCTCGACAGCCATGTCAGCTTTCAGCCTCCGCTCTGCCCACCCGTTGTCCCGCACCCAGCGCCTTGCTCGTGGTGGTCCTCGACGGCCATGTTGGCTTTCCGCCTCCGCCGACGCACCTTCCTCAAGCGCGCCTTCTCCTTCTCATGCTCCTCCTTCACCTTATCGAGGCCGAGACGTGAAATGCTTGCACAGTCGTCATCACACGCCGCGTAGGCGAGAGAGCCGATTCCCCGCATCGCCGTCCGCCTCCGCCGCCGCCGCCGCCATGAACCCACAAGGTAAAGGGAACGAACGGATCGGAACCGATCCGATTTGGTCTGATTGTGTTGCTAGGGCTCCTGCCCACCTTATATCTGACCGAGCAAAAAGAATTTACATTTGTCATCTGCCAGCCCAGCCCAGCCCAGTTTTAACAAGTTTAATTAATCTAATCCACGCGACCGCTTCGAATTCCGGATCGTTATCGTAGACGGCCCACGATGACATTCGGTTTAGTTTTGATTCAGAATTCCAAATCATCGGTAAAAATCCGGTTTTATCCCCAGCGTTTGGCGAGAAAACAAGTTTAATTAACGGGTGTTTTTTCCAGTAATTCATTTTTTCCAATTTTAGATTTTGAATCTAATTATTCTAGGACTGCTCCCCGGCCAAAAACCAGTTTGGTAAAAAAATTAATCTAATCTAATTATTCTAGGACTCCCTCAATTATCACAAATTCACAATCGCCCAATTTTTCTTAAAAAAGTATAAAATATATTTTTCAACTTTAAATTAAAAATCGTTTAGTTTTTATAGTTTGTGGTTGATGATGATACGGCATGGTAAATCGGACTAAGTTGAAAGTAGTTATTTTTTTTAGAAACAAAACAAAAACTAATAAACACTATGCCAAAAACGTAACTATAGGGGCTTAGGTGGCTTGTAGTCCAATGGTAGATGGGGTCCGGTGGGACACTACCCACCGATGTTTAAATCCCCGTGTCGCTCCTTTCTGGGATTTTTTAGGGATTTTGGCGCTATGCATTCAGTGGTAGCGGTTCCGCCGGCCCACGCAGGCGCCAATGGTGACTTCAAAAAATCTCTAGATCTGGCGGGTGCTCGGTGCTTTGAAGGTGCTCATAGGGGTAGGGTCCGGCGTTATGCATTCGGTGTTTAGCGCTCGTTCCGCCGTCGGCGGCGCCAATGGTGACTTCGGAATCTCCGTGTTGCCGGTGCTCGATCCTTTCGGAGGTGCTCATAGGGTAGGATTTGGCGCGACGTGTATTCATAGGGGAGAGTGTGTGTGCGTGTTGTGAATGTCTCAAGGTTTTGTCTTGTGTAATTCTAAAAAAAAAGACAACTATAGGGGCGGCCGGTGACCTTGTAAAAATGATTTTGCCTACCGCACTTAATTTACCGTTCTTATAGTGGTTTTTTAGGACGTTGGTGATGGAACCGCCCTATAATTCGAAAGCCGCCTCTGATTGTGTTCGAGAATTCATATTTTTAAATTTTAAAAAGAAATAGCGTAATTTTTTTTTAATCAAGTTTAGCCCCCATCGATGGTGACCACCTCCGCCCTAAGTCGCAAGTGCCATGGGGTTCAAACCCACGACCTAAAGCAAGTGATACCTCCCCTTCCACTACACTACACACTCATATAGAGTACATCCATATCTCACCTGCATCCCAACATATTATATAAATTGGAGTGAAAATTGACTATTTGAGGCTCTAAACGGAAATCAAAAAGTGGTCAACTACAAAGTTTTCATAACTTTTTAAGATCTATAATTTTCATCTAGGATATTTCTCCATCCGAAGTTCATTTATGAAATTTGAATTTTTAAATTTGAGACATTTGAACGTGGTTTTTGCATGACAAGATGATTTCAAATAAAAAAATGGTTAACTACAAAGTTTAATAACATTTTCGAGATCTACAATTTTATTTAGGTTTTTTTTCCATCCGAGGTCGTTTGAAAAATTCAAATTTTAAAATTTAGACATTCAAACTCTACATTTTGTGCCATCAAATAAAGTCAAATGAACAAGTTGTTAACAATAAAGATTTATAACTTTTCGAGATCTACATAGTTTTTTAGGTTATTTTCCCACCCAAGATCATTTCATAAAATTTACCTTTTAGTGCCTCATTTTAAAATTCGGCGTCTAACTGTAGGGGCGCCTCAATATAGAGTTGCCTCTCGCTATTTGATTAGTAGGAGGTGCCTCAAAACAAAAACCGCCCTATTAGGGACGACTGGTCTTGTGAGGGAGAAAGGACCACTGCAAGGGCTCTTTTTAGTAGTGATATATATCCTTACATATGTATACTCCCTCCATATTGAAAAGAAAAACGTTTTTTTGGATAAGGTTTGGATCAAACATTGAGAATATAAATCATTAATAACTTTTAAGTCATTAAGTTTGAAAATGTAAAAAATCATATAAATAGATTTGTCTTGAAAATTACTTTCAAAAAAAATATACATATATAATTTTTTTAATAAATATTTTTATAGAAAAGAAAAGTAAAAATTATTTTTTTAGAGACGGTGTCACTGCCCTAAACTTTTTCTTTTCAAGTATGGGAGAGAGTATGTTAGGCAATCAATCATCTTATTAGTTATTTTGTGTCATATTTACACCATTAAGTGTTCAATAAGTAACACAAGTAATTAATCTGTGTTGGAACAAAATGCATCACTAATTAAATAGATATCCACACCAAATGGGCATAAAGTTGTTATAAAAAATGTGCAAAAACTTGGTGTGCAGCAGATGCTTACGGAAGAAGGTCTGGTCAACCGCTGCTCCCCGCCGCTTCCGCCCGCCAAGGGCCCTAGGGTCCTAGCTTGCCGGAGCTCCGGCCAACCCTAGGGCGCCCATGGTGCCCCTTCTTTCCACTTCCCCCTTCTTCTCGCGCCGCCCGCCATGGATGGGCGACCTCGACGCCTCTAGTCGCCCGACTGCACCTAACCGATGAGTCCGCCCTGACCGCCCGGCGGCGCCCGCCATCGTTCACCACCGACCGAACCACGGCCACCGCCGTGTCGACGCCGAGAGCCAGGCGCCGGGCATTCTACGGCGGGCGGCGAGGATGGAGGGTAGGGACCTGGCGAAGCCCCTAAAGGTCGCCCGGCGCCCTCGGTTCTCCACCCGCCGGCACCCTAAAGCTATGGCGTGCGCCTCGATTCTCCACCTCGCCACCGTCTGCGCCTTGCTCACGCCTCCGGCCGGTTCCGGCGTCGTCTCCGCCTCACGTGGCGCCTCTGCTCGCCTCCGGTGGCCAAAGCGGCCCGTGGGGCGTTTACCTGAAGAGTGGTCGTAGCGTGGCGCCGAATCCCCGGGCATTGAAGCACTACTACAGCGAACTAAGAGGCGCTGGACTGGGCTGATAGGGGCGCTCATAATTTGAGCCGCCCTAATGTATGCCGAAAAATCGGGGAGTAAAGCAAACCGCCCTGCATTGGCACATTAGGGGCAGCTCTGATACGAAGAGTAAGCCCCTAATGTGACGGCATTAGAGGCGATTATATTGAGCCACTAATGTGACTGGAGACACATTAGGGGCGTTATATTTGAGCTACCTCTAATGTATCCTCAAATCGTGGGCGTTATATATCAGCCACCCCTAATGTATTTTGGTCAAACTTGGTCAAACGGCACTAAATAACCCCTAATATATAGAGTGTAGATCTTGAGATGCTACACAAAAGTCGGTGTTCGTGACTTTTGAAAAATGAGGACATCTAGGGCTCCAAAATGGCGTTTTTAGTTTGAATTTGCATCAACTATCAATTCAAATTGCATCAAATACAAAATTCGGAAAAAAAAAGGGAAAAGGGTGCTGCGGCTGTTAATGTGCCGCGCAAACTAACCGCCCATGGCTGGATTCGCCCGCGGCTCGCCGCGCGGCGCGTGGCCGGTGTCTGTGCCCTGGGTGGCCAAATGCGCCTCTGGCCGTCCGATCTAGGGTGTCCGATCCGACGGTTCATCATCGTTTTATTTGGGTCAAAACCGCAAGCGCCGCCCCCCCCCCCAAAACCCTAACAACATTTCGATTTACGCGCTTTCCAGCACGGGGCCACCGCCGCCTTTTCTTTCCCTCCCTTCTCTTTATGCCGCTCAAGAAGAAGCCTTCGCTCATGGCGGATCGGAGGAAGAAATCTGGCAGCCGCCGAGTTGACCTTCGCTTGATCGCCGCTTCATGGTTGAGCCGCGCGCGTCGCGGCCACGGTCGGCGGTGCCTTTTTAGTCGCCGCGTTGGCGGTGAGCCCAAGGTATAAGAGCTAGCCTCGTTTCCGTTAGGTTATTAGGAAATTCCGATCCAAATCGAATGATTCAACCGATTCTTTTCTTTCTTTTTCGATCTAAAATCGGTGTCTGTTTCTTTCTTTACTTTGTTTTGATCGGATCCAGGGCGGGCGGCGTGGGCGCGAGATCCACGGCGAAAGAAGCAAGCGGCAATCCGGCGGACAAAGGCGCTGGGGCGCGATTTTAACAAGCAAGCGATCCATATCCTCCGGCCAGCGAGATCCATCCTCTCGGGCGCGATCGTCTGGCACGGCGGATCTAGAACTGTGGCGGCCCCTGCGGATGGCACCGGGCGGCAGAACCCGCGGGCGGATGGATCGTCTTCGACGGACAGGGCGGACTGGGGCTTCGGTGTCGGGCCCGTATGGGCCGACATTGGGCACGGGTCTTTTCGGTTTATTAGGGCGTCTCATGGGGAGCCGCCCCTAATGTGTACACGGTTGGGGCGGTTGGGACAACCGCCCTAATGTTGAGGAACATTAGGTGCGCTTGTTTAGGGGCGGTTGGAAAAACCGCCCACGATGTTGACTTCTGTAGTAGTGAAGTGTTCATTCGGTTTTGTTCCCACAAGGATCTATCTGCTTAATTGGCACCGACAAACTCCAAATGTGTGCTTCATCCTTTTATCTCACAACAATTTGGGCGTGTTTGGTTGCCGCCGCGAACATGCCACGCCCGCCCCATTTGTGGCGCCAAGTGTCGCCACACTCCGCCCGCCACCTCATCGGAGCTCGAAGCGGCGCCCTGCTGATATGATGGATGCGCACTCTCTTTCTCTCTTTGCGGCATGATGATGCCCCCACTCTCTCTTTTCCAATCTCTCTTTTTCTCTGCTGTGGTCCCTACATTTGTACTAGTTGCAGGAGTGCTACAGCAAAAGAACATGGCAGTCTCTTGGGGCTGTGGCGCGAGCAAACACAAAACCATCCAAACAGCAGCCGGCACGCTGGGCGGCCACACCGTGGCGTGGCGATCTGAGGTGGTGAACCAAACAACCCCTTGATCTCCTATCAAAGAAATATCCTACCCTGTCTCTCTTTTCAGTGTCCGAACTGTTAGGAACTGTGACAGTGTGCAGACCTTTGATTTTTGAACTGAAAGCAGAGTCATTCAGCTTGTACCATTGTGAATTTGTGACAGGGTCATGCCATTAGCTCCAGGAAAAGGCCAAGGGTGGCGGATGTGGATGCCGCGCGCTCCTCGATCGCCCAGACCAAGACGAAGACGGCGACCAGACCATCTGCTTGCTCATCGTGACGCAAGTCCTGATCTTTGCGTAATTGGTGCCATTGTGATTCTGTGTTTGCCGCCGCGCTCGTGAAGGCGCCGGTGAAGCACCAACCAAAAGAAAAAGTACCTCACCCGGGAAGGCGCCTTGGTGCGCCATATATAGCTCTTTGGCACCAAGCAAATTGGCCGAACCAGCGAAGAAGCCGAGTAGGCACCGTCCTGTGTCCATCTCCAGAGGAAGCGCTCCTCTTGAAGCGGATCCAAGACCACATCGCGAAGAACGCGCTAGGTAGACACGGAGATAATGGCGAAAATTACCTGAAGTGGATCCAAGACCACATCCTGTGCTCAGTCGTCCATGTTTGCTGTGCTAGTGAACATGCATGGACGCACCGTACTTACTGTGCTTGTGTTATTTATTTATTTGGTTATATATGTTGTAAACACTTGTTGTGCATCGTTATTTATTACATGAAGCTACACCAGACTTACTACAATTTTACTACTCGAAAGAAACGGTTTTTCTAGTTTGGCACGTACAGTTTCAGTCAAACAAAGTTTGGCACAGTTGGCACACAGGCATCACAGATTGTGACATACACGCTGACTGTGGAGCACCATTACTCAGTATACTCACTACAGTGGAGCCAACAATAGCCATGTTGAGTGTTGACTATATGCAATGCAAGCTTCATTAGAACGACCGGAAGCTGCATGCTAACCGTCAGAGATTATGACATCGATCGATCCACACGCATTGCAATGCGCGCACATGTAGGTATAGTAGTAAATTCAGCGTGTCATTGTTTGGTTGGGTAGCAAAGTTAGGCGGCCACGCATCAATCTAGTTATTTTTTTTTTTTTCTTAATCGCACAAAAGTTTTTTGCGCGTGCTCATATTAAGAAAGAATATTGTTTACAATTACAAGTAGGGAGTGTTACAAATTTTCAAAGTGCTATCAAGCCCCAACCCAAAAACTGGCAACATTCGCCATTGCTATAACCATAAAGTATCTCGAAGAAGGGGCCAACACACTACCAACAACGATCCGCATGAGAGGCGCCTAAGCTATAACAACCCTCGACGCCGCAGTTGGGGCCATCACGCAAATTGGCAGCAATGCATCTGCATGAGAGAGGGGCCAAAGTGACATTGGCGGCAAAGCTTCCGCCTTCCCGAGAACCGGGCGGCGAGCTCCAACTTAGGCTGTGGGTGACAAGCTACAACCGTGCTCCAACAATGACTTCAAGAAGGAAATTGACATATGTAGACGCCAACAATGCTGGAGGAGCACATGAGTAGGACTTTTGTCCCCAACCTGCTCCAATTCAAGAAGCTTCGACAATGCCTCTAAGGAGGTAGATGACGACACTGCGTCACCGCCCGTCCGCCCTAGACAACCGGGCAAAGTTTTCACCCCGATTCTTGCCACGGACACATACTCGCACCGCCCGAAGCAACAAAGACGAATCAACGAAGCCTCGGGCGCATAAACAAGGTTCCAACATCCACCACACCACGGGGCGAATCTATTTGATTTTTGCTGCATTCTCACCACACACTTGTGGCGCTGATTTCGTGCCAAAACATGGCTCGTGTCTACATGCAGCTAGCAAGCAGGCTCGACTAATATAAGCTTATTGAGAACAAAATGAACTGTTGTCTGCCGAAATTGTGACATCGGAAACCATCACTCACAAGGCGGACGATGTACTCGGGCCCCCGCTCATCATTACTCATCACAATCAAGCAGCGTCAGGCTTCGAGACCGGTATCTCTCTCGTCATCCTTATCCCATCCCAACGCCCTCACCCACACTGCTATTTGTCCGCCCGATCCAGATTCGAACCCCAATCCACCACCTTACCGCCGGCCTCCACCACGGCACCCCATCCCTATGCACCTCTACCTCGACCTCCGGCTTCCACATGCGGCCCAAACTCCTCCCCACCAAGGCCTGCTGCGTCGAGCACCTCCTACCATATACGCCATCGACCTTTGCTCGAGCTCCGTCCATAAATGGGTAGCCTTACTCTTCTCCACTCCTCCATGGCCGAGGCCTCGAGCATGAGCTTGCCCAAGATAATGCCTATGGGTCGCCACTTTGCCTCGTGCTCCTCCCAGACAGGGGTCGGCCTTGAGCCCCCCATGGAAGGGTCGAGGAGGCCCCGCACTGTTGTGCTCCCCATGGTCAAGCCGGCGTCGACCTCGAGGCTTCCCATGGCAGAGGCCATGGCGGCTCCACCTCCACCGCCATGGTCTCCTTTGCCTTTAGCTCCCCCACCATGGGCCTCCCTTTGCATTTGCGCTCCTCCATGGCCAAGCGAGCTTGAGCTCGAGCTCCCCCATGGCTATTTCATTATAGGTTTTTCAAGTGTACCCGGTATTTGAATTTGGTACATTTTGGTAGAGGATTTTGGATGTAGTTGTAGTCAATCTTGTTTTTACATGCATTTTGTTTAGATGTTGCGATCGTTGCCGATAGTTTCAAGTGTGTTTTCAGACTTGTGTTTTTGAAGTGTTTCTTAAGCATGTTTATAGTGTTTTTAGCGGCTATCGGATGTATGTTTCAACAGTTTGTCTTTGGATGTTTCAAATGTAGATCTAGGGTTGCATCTCTCCTCCCTTCCACATCTGTTGATAATATTCAGTTCAAAAAATAGTTTTTCTTCTTTTCTTGCATTATGTATTAGCAAAAGTTCAATCACGCTTCGGCAACGTAAGACTGTATCCAAATATAGATCTTAGTACTCTTCCGATTCATGAGGAATGCAATCTTTCCTTAATTCACTAAGCATTTGTACACCTCACAGGAAGTTGTAATTGCACACTTATCTAACTGTTTACTATATTCATATTATCAATACAAGACTTACACGTAGAACATGGCAGCAAAGCAAACCAAAGTGTTCAATATCTAAACCTCTCCCCCTCATTTATGATTTCCACATATAATAGGGCCTCCTTTTTCGCCTTTTCGGCATCTGTGGAATATAAGCGGGTGGGGATGAGTTTATCCCACCCGAAGTGCTTCCGAAAAAAACATCAAAGTGTTCATAAAGACTAGGTGATGATTTCTTTCCTCTGCATAACCAATTGCCTCCACATAGATACACGGGCGGTCATAATATATTAAAGCAGCATTGTTCTGACTAGGTCCTTAAGAAAGGAGCCCAATACATTAAGGTCCCCTGGACACAGTTCCTCAAATGGCACCGAAGCATAGGTTGCCGGCGGACGGGCTGTAGAGGCGTCGTAGACGCATGGTGTCGTTTGTGCGGAAGGGCCTCAAAAAGCGTAGGCTTGAAGTGGTTGAGGGAGGCTTCATGTAAATGCATCGCCAACGAACCGAAGATAATGTTGAAGAAGTGATCGCGGCGGGTAGAAGATCGCCGTTCCCGAGAACCGATGGGTGGCTCATTCTTTGGACCGATGATGGGGAACTTTGATGCGTGTTCTTTGCTATGCTACTAGATAGAAAATAAAAATAAAAGAAAACGGTAAAAGAGGATAAGGATGAAAGGGGATAAGGTGGGAAGGTGGGAAAGAGCCCGACCACGCATTGGCGTGAAGGTGCAGGAGAGCACAACGTAGATGGCATGCTCCACACGTAGCGGGCCCCCCACACATGCGGGACCCACCATGTGGTGCAGCTCATCGACAAAAACATCTCCCTCTCGATCTTGGCATGGCTCCAAAGCGGCGGATCTTTGTGGCGTTGATGGGAACCCGGCGCGGCAAATCGGAGGAGCGGTCGACACTCATGGAGGCCGCGACAATGGAAACTGGCGTCCACTCGAGCCGCGCTTGCCATGCTCTTCATCCCGGCTCGGCATGGCTCGTGACGAGACCGGGATTGGGATGCCGCCCGGCGGCGTAGGAGAGGATCCCCCCTTTGCCGCGCATCGTGGACGCCCACATGCTTGCGGCGAGCCTGGGCTGCGAGCCCATCGTGGCACCAACGAGGTTGCTATGGAGGCGATTTGGCTGCGGTGAGATGGTGAAGTCGGCTTCATCCTCGTCAGCGCGGACGGAGATCCGCTTTCCCCTTGCGCGTCGGCAACCGCCTGTTCCTCCTCCTTCTTCCTTCCCGCTCTTCCTTGGCGTCGGTGAAGCTGGAGAAGGGAAGCGGGTGCGAGGGTGTGTGTGAAGGGATTCGAGGAGGCAAGACCGGTGCAGTTTCCACCCAAAGTAGGCGGTGGCCTTCCTTGGCTCGGGACCTCGCACGCGTCGTAGATGTCGGCGACAAGGATGGAGCTTGGGGCAGCGTCGTCGTAACTAGATGCTACTGCCATGAAGGCCTTATTGTGATAGAGAATCTTACAAGGGGAGAGGAATGAGGGGATAAAGGGGAAAAAGAGGGAGAAACCCGGCCCTCCTGCCTCTTCAGAGGTGAGAACGGAGAAGGAGGGTAGGGGTCGCGGTGGTCTTCTTTGAGAGGGGGGAAGAAGAACGGCGGTGGAGATGAAGAAGAACGGTGGCGACGGCTTACTATCTTGAGCTTACTACTCGCGAGGAGCTTTTTATTACAAATCGTTGGTTAATGTTGATGATGCACTTTGCAACATCGGGACCCCATGCCAAGGCATATGCATCATGTATTTTCTTGTGCGGTGCTCGTCCATTCATTGGGCCCTCCCCTGCCTTACTCTAGTCGTCCCCACACATGTATGTGTGTGCTGTCCCGATTGGAGTAGTCACCATGAAAAGCATAGACACGACTTCGGTGCATCACCGACGCTGGTAGCGAAGCGAGTAGGCTACACTCGCAGCGAACTCTCCGGAGACGCTCTTGTGTTACTACCAAAGGATCTGCGTCTGTCATGACTCACGACGCCAGCGTGTGGTCGTCCGGTGGTGACATGCGGCGGCATGCATGTCTATTCCAACGCCGCATGGGATAGGATCGAGCAAAAAGCAAACTTGACACATCACGTGGACGGATGCACAAGATGACCGACAAGGATCCTGTTCGATTATGCATTTTGAGCTTAGCACCATTTTCAATCCTACACAACCAAAAGCGGACCATGGAAACCACTACAGTCCTACCCACGAACACGAAAATTTTCACTAATCGAGCTTTTTCAACTTTTTCGCAAATGAATCCTCCATCCGAACTTTACTACAACGAGAATCTTCCATCTAAACCTTACTACAACAGTAAAACACTAATCTTGTCACTCAGGCGGAGGAAAGAGGTAACATCGACTTGGAATCACTGGGGTAAAATTACTTCCAAATCGTTCACTTTTGCATTGTACTCTTCTAGCAGGTCCTCCTCCAAGGTGCTTGGATCAGCCCACATCTGGTCACAGTCCGACCCCCAAGTAGTAAACTTAATCGATGGTAGGAGTTGCTTCTTTTCTGCTTGGGTGGCGTTGTCTGGGATGAGGACATAGGTTGCAGATCCTGGCAGCGGACGATCGATCGATTCTGCGTTACGAGTCTTAAGCAACCATACTATCCTCCTTCTGACCGACCTCCTTCGGGTGCTATTGTGACCAGCGCAATTTGGTGTTGCTTCTGAGAATACCTGCGAGTGTCATCTGCAAGGGTCTTGCAAACCGAAAGCACGCTGTACCGTCACCTATCGTAGTTTGTCAAAATCCATTTGCATGCCATCATTACCGTAGTTGGATTTGTAGGGTAGCGGATTTGTGGACTCCAAAATATCCACACATGAAATGACATCTTTGAGACTAACATCCTTGAATAAGAGCCATCTGGATCGGGGTGGAAGAGCTCAAATATCCCAACAAGTAGAGGTCATAGAGCTTGATCAAGAATTTAGTTGGACGCGGGACGCCTGGCATCTTCCTTTGTTACCCAACTTGTTCTTTGCCGTAACACAAGGATCACGCGGGCTTGTCTCGGGAAGTACCGTCTGATTGAGTTGGCTTTGTCTAGTGTAACTATCGATCCTTTGTTCTCTCTCATTGATCGCTTTTCGATTTCATCGATAATAAAATCGATCATTCGAGAGTACTATCTACTATGGTTTAACGCTAGAAGTGATGTGAATAGTATGTGGAAACTAAAAAAAGACAGTCTAAACAAACACATAATTCGAGAAACTAATCAATCATACATCGGAAACCTAATCAATCATACATAGGAAACTAATCAATTCTTCCGGCTGTCTTCCAAAAAACAACACAACGGACACATACTCCATAAACTAATTGATTAAACAATCCATAAACATGTCGGGACCCCCTCATTTGGCGCCAATTAGCTAGCTCGGGTTTAGTACCACCTTGCCTAGAGAAGGGGCCATGACTACCTTATAAAGGAGTGTATCCCTCTCCCATTAGTCCGGGCTTTTGGGAGGAATTGAGTCTCTTGCCTTATAAGTGGGCCGTGAGCGCATGAACGCCCAAATCTATGGTGGAGTGTTTGGCTAAATTGAGTGGACGCTGACAAATGGTATCAAAGCTAGGCCCATGCCCCTAGGGGTCTTTCTAGGGGTGGGCTCGGGTTTAGTACCACCTTGCCTAGAGAAGGAGGCCATGGCCACCTTATAAGGGAGAGTATCCCTCTCCCATCGCCCGTGCTTTTGGGAGGAACTGATCTCTTGCCTTATAAGTGGGCGTGTGAGCGCATGAACGCCCAAATCTATGGTGGAGTGTTTGGCTAAACTGAGTGGACGCTGACAAAACATCCAGTCCACATCGAGAACACCAAGTCCATCGTGCAAACTATGCCATATTCAAATGCAATTAATGCCACATTAGTTTGATCATGGGTGTTGCCTGGTTACAAGGCAGTGGCAGCATGTTTGATTTATTTTGTGATTCATAAATACAACAATCGAACTAAATGCAATTAAAGCTGCCTGTTTTGTGCTCTTGTTAAGAAAACCTTAAAACCACCCATGATTAGGACTCGATATGATGAACCCTCACTAACTTGATTCATAAATCAATACAGACTCGACATGATGAACCCTCACTAACTTGATTCATAAATCAATGCAACATGTAGCTGTCAGAATAGCTAGTATTTATAGTCAATGTTGAGTGGAACTAATCAATAGTGACTTTGATGGATTCAATGTGTATTGAATATGTGTTCATGTATTAGGGTTTGATTACGGTTTATGAAGAATTGCTTAGTGTTTGAATATTTGGTCATGTATTAAGGTTTGCTTATGATGTTTAACCATGTATGGAGACGATTTTGTAGGATTGGATTTGTTAATGTTTGTTCTTGTTTTTAGTGATTTATTTGGCTTCGTTAAAAATAGGTATCTTTGACAATATATGGAGATAAAAGCTATGCTAAAAATAGATGGGTTTAATTGTTAATAATATTCCTTATATGTTTGTCATCCATGGTGTGTTATTTCTTTTGCACTTTTGTTTTGCACACTTATGTGTAATAGTTGTCATTGTTAATTTTGCTAGGTTAAATGGACTTGTCCCTGTTCGTGCACCATCCGGAGGACCATGTTGGGGAAGGTACATTCCCACCACCTCTGCCGTCACCGGCTTGTCACTATGGGTTGCCGGCCTTTGTGAAACAGTCAGGGCATCCTTTCTCCGCAGGCCGTGCCTTTCTTTGTTGTCAACTATGGCGTTGTCCCTCGAGAGAGTCGATAGTGGTCTAGACGGATGCCTGTTCTATAAGTGGATCGATGATGCAAAAGAGGTTAATCTTGACATTATATTGTTTCCTTATGACACTTGGAAGAGCGTTCCATATTCTCGGTTTGTTCGGTGGGTGCCTCCGCCACCGAACCCACCGACATGATCGAAGCGGTGAAGACCTGCCGTTGCCTTTGCACCATCTAGAGAATCCTCCTACATGCCACTGTGGCAAGACAGCGTTCCTCCAAGTTCCAAGCAAGCTGGATATGTTCACTCCATTCTACGGTGTGGTCAACATGATTATGTAAGTGGTCCCCAAGGAGTCATGTTATTTGTGATCTTCTTTGTGTTGTATAGACTATAACATTGCAACTATGACATTTCAGAGTGGTTTTCCGGCTTGTGACTTCGAGGAGTACAACTATGGACCCAAAACTCCATGACCTACCAAGTGGTTTGTACAAGAGTGTTGGAACAACAAAGATTCTATGGCCATGCCTTAGTCTGCCGGACAAGAAGTGCAAGTGTGGCTTCTAACTAGGGATAATAATATAGCCCGACCGGGAAAAAAACTGATGTCATTGAGGACACTCTCTCTAGTGTGATTTGCTTCTCCTTCATTCTTCTTCTTTGACTGAGTTATGATTTTAGCAATAATAGACGGAAAAAATGAATTTTGTGCTCTTGTTAAAAAACCTCGAAACCATCATGCTGTCCAAAACTAATCAATTACTCAACGTCTTCCATAAAAACACAAAGATCAGGAAACTATTGTGTCTTCCAAAAACAACACATACATCGGGACATTAGGAACATGAACCAATGGGGCGAACCCATACAAAACAAGTTGATTATTATTAGTCCACATACATCGAAACAATCCAGATTTGGGACTCATAGCCACAAATTTACTAGTTGTACATGATCCCCACATCCAAACTCGAGTGAACTGCCCTACAAGTTGAACTTTCAAAATGGTCATTTTAGTCTTCAAAATTTTCTTTTTTAGGTTACTTTCATCCTTATCTTTTAGAGTGATGGGTGGTGGGGAGGAGAGGCAGCACTGGTGCTTACAATTGAGAGAGGAAGTAGACAGTCCCTTGCCCTCAAACCCTTTGGCAAGATATATAGGCAATGGTTACTATATGCCCTTGTTGAGGGTGGATTTTACATGCCACTCCATTAGCATTAGTTGGCCCTCTTCTAGGGGAATTTGGCCCATGTACCATATGGTATTCCATAACATAGCACCTCAACTATTAGCTCATGTTTGGAACAATATGACCGAAATACATGCTAATATTAGAAGAGACACAAATACATGTCGGTGCAGTGTGGACGTGGTACTGCAATCGCTAGTTGGAGGACAAGTACTTGTGTCGGTAGATGTACCTCTGTAGCTACTTGTTCTCCAAGAGGAAGGGGACGGTGCCGAGAGCACACCATGGTGCGCCACGGCTGCGTCAAGGAGTGCAGCGCTGCCGTGTTAGCCGCGCGCCATGGTGAGGAGGCTACACGAGGCATCGTATGGCACCGCGGCGCGCCATCTTCCGCTGCCTCCTCGCTTGCACCTCCAACGCCAATGTCACCGACAGCGCCCAATGCACCTCCGCAGCGGTGAACTGAAAAGATACACTTTGCACTTATTAGAACCATGTTGGGACATTCAAATTCATCCCTAGGATTTACCACAGCCCGGTCTTCGCGAATGGCAAAGTGGCGGTGATTCTAGTCGTCTAGCTGCCGCTAAGTCCAACTCCTTTGTCACTGGTGGAGGGTTAGGGGAGATGGAACCAACCGCTTGAAGTGCTCACGTGCATGCCTCCCTGTGGGTCGTCGAAAAGGAGGTACCTTGGGTCAAACTTATCAAGTACCGTCGATCCATCGAAAGAAAAAGCACCAAAGATGCTCCTAACAAACAATATTACATGAAAATATTAGTGAGGCACTAACAAAAAGTAGAAACAATAATAGCGAAACAATTCCTTACATTAACTGAGCTGCATTCGCAGAAGTAACGACACGTGTGGCCAGATGTCTAGACTGGGAAACATTGGCAGGCCATACACAATTACAGTTAGGGACTGGAAGTCAGGAGGAACAAGGGCATCCTTGCTAGAAACGTCAGGGTATAAATTGGCAAGATGACCCCGTTTTTCCTACAACCATTTCTGGTACATAGATTGCATTCAACAAAGTGGAAAGTTAACTACACTATAAGGAACACAAATTAATGAAAAGAGATTGTACTATAGATTAAGAAATTCAACCTAACCCTAGTGTAACCAATACACATGTAACCCTAAGTAACTCGGCAATCAAACCATCTTTTTTATACCAGAGCATGCATAAATTGCCATCCTACAATGAATTCCACATACATTTTGGAAAATCACATCACCCAATGGATCAAATCCTCTCCAAAACAAAAACAACAAATTCAACTCAATCTAACTGGATAAAATGAAGGAGGGGAGGAGGAGCACCTTGAATTGAAAAGGCGTTGAAATGCTCGATTTGGACTCCCTACACCTGCATTAAGGGTTTACAGTTTGTGGGAGAGAGGGGAGAGAGATCGAAATGCAAGACTTGTGCTGGTAGAATGGAGGGAGGGTGGAAGAAAGGCCACGACGTGACCTTAACTGCCCAGACCACAACGTTGAGTCATTCCGCAATGAGGTCTGTGGCTCGGCGTTAACTAACTCAACGACGAGGTTTGGGTTGGGCGAAGCCGCCATCCGCTAGCCCATCTATATATGCCAACACCAAGGCGTCGAGTCAGAGAGTGTCGAGGTATGAAGTCCAGCGTCGCCTGACACCTCGCCGACCCCACTGGGCCCACAAAACACAGTGGATTTGGTGACTGGGGTAGCCACTGACGTGGCAAGAGCTCGGCATCATCTCAGACCACGCTGAGCCACAGACTTCATCGTGGTGTCCTAAGACGCCGAGAAAATGATTTGTTTCTTGAAAATGTTTTCCGAAGGGGCTATTTGTAAAAATGTTTTCTAGAAAGGACCAAATTGCAAATTTTCATGTTTTAATGCTCCGTAGGTCCAGAGCCGGGTTTCGATGACCGGGGTAAACGTGAATATTTAACCAAAAAGTCGGATTTTGACCCGTTTTCCCGCAACCATTTTCGGTCACAATAAGAAATGCCCATTGCCTGACGCAAAAACAATTTTAGCACTTAGGGTCGCGTGCATACTCATTGCCGAAGTGTGAAGTCATACAAATATTTTTTTTTCTCGATCGGGCCGTTCACTCGTATTTCATTAAGAGGGGAAAAACCAAATCCAAATACAACAAATCCGATGCCGAGAAGACATCACAGGAGAAAAACACCAACGAAGACCATATACATAAACAAAAAGCAAGAAAAGCGAGGGCGGGAACCCTCCACCTAACAAACCCAAAGACGCTACGCCTATATACTAAAGATAACTCAACACCTAGGTAGCTAGTAGCGATCGGAGCCGTAGATGATACACCTCGACAAGCAAAGCATCTATCGGAAAGACAACTACCTCGGTGGCAAAGCATCCACCGTAACCTCCTTGGCGGCCAAGCATCCGCTAAAAACACGACCTCGGTGGCAAAGCATCCACCGGAACCACCACGGCGGCAAAGCATCCGCCAGAGACACGACTGAAGCTCCAATACCGGCGGCAAAGCATCCACCGAAAATGACCAAGACTACGGCTACAACGACCACTAAGTTAGACACACCCAGGTGAGGAGAAACATAAAGCGCAAATAGGAGCAGCGAGACGACCAAAGCTACCACGGTGGAGGAACGATGGGCCGTAGGGATTCTTCAGCAACGCCTTGAAGAAGAGGGTGACGCCGAGACATGCCACCGCTGCTGGCCTTGGTGAAAAGGCGGGGGCCTTCGCCCGTAATCCTCCAACGCCGATGGACAGAGCATGAGACTTGAAGACGACGCCTCCAAGAAGGGTGCGACGCCAAAGGCGTCGCCGCCGCCCGCCCGATCGATCGGACTAAGCTTTCGCCATGAACTCAAAGCATCCGAGTCACGCCCCGGAGATGCGAGACGTCGCCATCCACGACACCACGGCATATCGATGACGAACCGCTAGAGCAACCGCCCACACCATCACGGTGTGGGGCGGCGGTGCATGTAGCCACGCCACCCAAACGGCCGCTCCGCCGCACACTACGAGCCCGCGGCGCGTCCCGTCGTGCCCCCCCGCCAAGAGGAGATCGGCCGCACGAGGCCGGGGCCTCGGGCCGACGTCGGCCAGATCCGCACAGGGTGGGACGCCGAGGAGCATGGCCATTTGTCGGTCTAGGACACCGTGCGGGGGATGGGGCGGAGAGGTCGGAGATCCGGGGGCCTAGGTCCGAGGCGCCGTCGTCGTCCGCCCCGGTCGCCGGGGCCACCCGCACAGTGAACCGCCCGATCATCGCCGTTGAGCGGGAGGCGAGGAGGAGGTAGACCGACGACAGATCCAGCGGCCTAGGGCCCGGATCCGGTCGGCCGCCACCCGGCCACCGGGGCCGCCAAGCACCGCCGGGCGAGGAAGTTTATGATGGAGGGGGAAGTGGGGTGGGAGGAGAGGGCGGGAGGCGGCGACGCCCCTTTTTGAGGGCGCGCCCCCCGCCGCCGCCGCGGGAAGGGCGGCGGCGACGGCCTGAGGGGGCCCCGAGGAGGGGGGGGGATTCTTTCTCAACAGACCTCTAGTCGGGTCAGCTTGTGCGTGGGGAGTCATAGAAATATAATGAGGGCACATTTAAGGGTCGCATAGGAAATTGGCAAATATAATGCATGATCCTTGACTTATGTTAGGCAATACTTCATATTTGGTGATCGTAATGATCAGAAATTGTGGTGTAATAAGTAAATAAATATCAATACATTGTTGTTTAATGTGTGCTGAAATCCACAAACTTCGATCAAAGGAAAAGATTTGATAACGGCAGTAGTCTTAGATCAATACCTTTTATTTGACAAAGGGCGATGACGGCCATGGACACTACTCCCTCCGTTCCATCGAAGTTTGTCATCCTGGATTCCGTGCCATCTTATTCGATGCTTCGTCTTATTCAAATTTTTTGCACAAATATAATTTATTTTGGTACGACTTATTTTATCAATGAAGATACTTGAATATTGATCAATTTATTTTATGATTTGCATAAATATTTTGAATAAGACGGATGGTCAAACATGAAGTTCAAAAGTCAAAAACGACGAACCCCATGGGACAGAGGGAGTACTAACATATGTCCAAGGAGTGCTGCTTTACTGTCTATGCCACCAAGCTTATTGTTTTGAATTTTTATCATGCCGTGAAACAAAGGGAACTGAAGTTGGCCAGCTCTTCAAAATTCACGCAGGTAAACACCAATGGCATCGATGAACAATCCTGCACGTCCACAGAATCCAACAATGCTGCTGTTGGTTGGCGCGGTGATGCAGAAAGGTGTCCCATTCTCAGTGCCCCATTGGCCCCCAGGTTCTAACATTGGTGACGAGCTTGAATGAGGTTACGACGGTAACACATTCAAACGTACCATATGTTCCTGAAACTTCCTTCACATACTCGGCATCGTCAAGATCGATCTGAATGCATGAGGAAAGACATAAAGGCAGATTGTTTAGTAACTTCTATAGCTGCTTGCATTGTGTGCAGCAGAGAATCTATATAATCCAGATCGATAAAGTTGGGTAATCAATCCAATTAGTTAATACGCGTCATATTTACAACATTAATTATTTCTCAAAAGATAGGGGTAATCCAAGCGTAAAAAAAACTCAATATAATCACCGTGTGAGCAGTGCCACCAGGTCCACCCCATGGGCCAGCAGTGTGCTTGACCAGCTTTATCAATATAAGTGAACTCAATAGCATCAACACAACCATCAGCGCGAATGGTGAGGCTCTGCAGACGCTTTGGTACCACCGTTGGCTCCTGGTCTGACCCTTCCTCTCCACCCCATAATCTTGCCATGGTGGTGACAGAACCCTGCATCCAGTATCCACAAAGTTAACTTTATCATCCAAAGTCTTAAAAAAAGAAGAAGAAGTTTTATCATCCAAGAACAAAAAGGCACGTATGTCCTTCAGTATTTAAGAATACTTTCTATCTATAAAATTGAGTTATCTCTCACCTTTGGCTGTGAGCCAAACACCGGGCAGAAAACATGCATGGTAAGTTCATCAGAATTCCTACCACTGTCACCGCCAATACATTTTCTTTTTATGACACCCGTCGCCATAGCAAACACTCCAGTTCCACCGTAAATTGCCCATTCATCAGACCCACCAGTTATCATTCCATTGACAAGGAGCGTGGAGCCCTGGAGCCTGTATATTTAATTTGCAGGAATCATATATATGAATCAATGGATTGAAACCGCAAACAATTCACTACCGGAAAAAAGCATCTTTGCCTTTTTATCGTCTTTGCCGTGTGCCCCAATGAAAACATTTGGAAAAAAAACAATCGGCAAAAGTTGGCAAAGAAGGGGAATCCAGGAGTGACATTTACACACATATATACACAGACTTTATTATATTATATATATATATATACCTCTCGGTCTCAAAGACGATGGTGAATATTTGATACGTGTTACCAGCTTGGACTGAGAGGCCCTGCACACGAGCCACGAGTTTGGCGTCGGAGCTAGGGCCATCATAGGCGGGGAAGTCACTGAAATATCTCTTGCCGAGACCAGAATTTCCTTCCATAGATATCTCCCGGCTGTCTGGACCGGATCGACGAATATACAAGCTACGGAAGGTGAGTTTGGTGAACTCGGCTGATACAGGTGCTGCGATGGGAGTCACTACGAAACTAGCAGAAGGGTTCTCCATTGCTGAGCTAGCAGCTACTCTAATTTGCTGGCTAAAGCTCTCTTGTGTGCTCTGAGCTTACTTATGTGTGCCTTGCTTGAGTAGGAAGGGCTATGTATCTATATATTGGATGAATTCTCTCATCATGCAAGGTGCCCACATCATTTCCCACTAAGTAAGTTACTCCCTCTGTCCCTAAATGTTTGTCTTTAGAGAACCGTGTTTCCCTCACAAACACGCTTCTCTAGAGACAAAAAAAAATGGACGGAGGGAGTATATCTATTCATGCAAAGTGTCTACATCATTCCTCACTAAGTCCACATCACTCTCCACTAAGTCCATATCATTCATTATTAATTAATTAAAAAAATACACATGTCATCTCTAAATACTAAAAATCTCTAAATCTATTAACACACAAGACATTTATACAAGATATGTATTATAATAGATTTATTTCTAAGAAAATCCTATATAGCAACGCGCAGGGTACGTATCCTTCTAGTTTATAGATGACCAATGACATGACCTAGCTACTCCCTACTGGTGGTTGGTGGCCTAGTTTTTCGAACTGGACCGGACTGGTGGTTCGACCGCTAAAAGAACCGAACCGAGCCTACACGGTCGGGTCACTTAAAAGATAGGCCATGCATTTGGACTGGGGAAAACGGTGAACCGGCGGTTTTGTTCGCCCCAAAGATTCCTGTACCTCCCCACGCTCGACGACCAAGGCGGCCGTGCGGAGGACAACACGCGGCGGCAACCGCCGCCGCCCGGCCCTGAGACGGCCGCCGCGGCGCTGCCCTGCGGCGCCCCCCGCCCGCGACTGCCCGGCGACGACCGACCCTGCTATCCTCCAACGGGGCCCGAGGGAAACGACGCTGTCTAGGATGCCACCGGCCGTCACCGACATCATCATCGGCGACACGCGCAGCACCGCTGCTTCTTCCTCTCCACCGACACCTACAACCGCGCGCGGGATTCTCCGGCAGCGGCGGCGCCACCAGCGGCGCCCCTGCCCGTGGCGCCACCTACGGCACCTCCGCCCCCCAGGTCACCGGACCTACCCCCCTCTACGCCACGGCGCTTAGGCGTTCGGAGTCTGACGGCGGCGACAACTCAGACCTCCGGATACGTAAGATGGAGCTACTGCTCGAGCTGAAGGATGACATCGACCCGACTTCTACGCCGGTATGCTAGGGTGAGCACCCTCACCCGATGCCACATCCCGCCATCGTATGGCATCGCCGGGAGCTTTTTTAATCACGCTGCCGGCTAGTTTTGTTGCCGCACGCCGCCCCCGTATTGATCGGCTCGGCCCCCCGTAAGACCTATAGTTAGAATCTGCTACTACGTTTTCTATGGTCAAGTAAACGACGGAGAACTGTTGTACGCAGCGCTGCCACCGCCCACGCTCCCCTCGTCGTCTCTTGGCTACTTTCCTTTGTAGCGATGGCCATGATGGACGGCGAAATCAATGGAAGTGAACGAGAGGCAGTTAACATCGCCATGTCCTGGGCATCGATCCCTGATAATTGCTCCATGCCATGTTTCTTATTGGACCTCATGACGCTCTCGGATGTACATTACATTGTCCATCTTTGAATGATGTCGGTGACAATCATGGAGAAGAGGAAGAACAAATAGCACATGTTGGATTAGCGGAGAGCCATGTACCTACTGAGGTTAAAAATTAAAAGTAAAAAAATAGAGCCTATAAATTATTTTTTTATTATACTACCCAGCCACGGATGCTCCTTTTCGTGCAAGCTGGATATGTTGATTTCACCATGGTACAATCCAATATACTTTATGATCCTTCAATAATGGCTACTCCATACATACCAGGAGAATACACAAGACTTTTAATGATAGTTGATCAACATGCTACATTACAAGCTGCCGCTACAAAGTTACATTTCGATGGTGTTCAAAAATAATGAATCGATGTAATTGTGCTCTTTTGATGTTAAGGGAATTGTTTTGGTTTGACTAAATTTTGAAAGCATAGTTGTGCTATTTTGCTACTTATCTATGAAAATGTGCTATTTAACAATAGGACGGCGTACAATTGACGCGAGAGCCAAGCCGTGCCGTGCATGCGGAGCTGACGTAAACAAACCAGCGGGGGACTGGATTAAAATATCCTAATCAGTGGAAAGAGTGCGGCATCGGGGTGAGGCGTCCGTGATAGTCCTAACTTCACGCCGGCGGAATTCGAATCGATCCGATCCTCTTCTCTCTTTAACAGCGGCGGAGCACACCGCCGCCATCCGTCGCCGCCGGTCCGGCATCCAGTTAGCGCGAGCGCCATCGATCTCCCCATCATCGATCCCTCTCTCCTTCCTACTCTGTCAGCAGTTCGCCCAGCACGGCGCTACAGCCAGAAGACGTTCCAGGCTCGCCTGCTAGCTCGCCTGGGCCGGCCCGTGACCAGAGGCCCAAGAGGACGATCAAGCCCAATGTTCGATTCAGCAACGGTGTCTGGAAAATGTAATAGGATAAATAGTGAGCAAGAGCTTCCGAGAGAGGGAGGAAAAACTTGTAAACATTTTGAATCCAGTTAATCTTTCAGCGTATCTAGATTAGCTTCCTTCTTCCCCGAGTTCTTCCCCTACCCCAAGTATTCTCTCCTTACAATTGGTATCACGAGTCACCGATTCTGGCCTCCGATCTACCTACCCACCACCACTTCACGAGACTCAGTCGGTCTCGCGGCGCCATGGAGCCAGCGCTCAAACTCGTCCTGGAGGAGATCCGCGCGTCAAGGACGAGATGAGCCGCCTCTTCACCGAGCTCGGCGAAGTGGGGAGCGCCGCTTCACCGACCTCGACAACCTGCACGAGCAGCAGCACGCCGCTGCGGTGGACGGCGCCTCACCGCGGCCTCGGCGGCTCGGTCGCTCCGACCCCAACTTGGAGCAGCGTCTCGCCGCGCTGAGGCGCTCCGCCTCGACTCCCCCGGTCGGCGTGAGGCCCGCGTCACCGAGTTGGAGAAGATCGTCGCCGACCTCCAGCAGTGGCGTCGGCGGAGGAAGGCGTCCTCGATGACCTCCGCCTCAAGGTGAAAAAGCTGGATGTCGGGTGGACTCGCGAGGTGTTCGATGGATTGCCGCTTTCGCACCCGGCATCATCGGCTCCTCTTCGCCGGCATCCGCGCGCCCATCCGCGCCGAGTACATGCCGACGGGCCCGTGGGCACCGCGTCGAATCGATTACACGGGATGGTGGCCATGGGTCGGTCACGACCGTGGTGCACATCCCGGCATCGGGTAAGCCTCCAAATCCACCTCCCCGTAGTCCTGTTCCTCGATCTCCCTTTATGCCTCCTCCTAGATGCCCTTTTCCTCGCCCTCCACCGCCGCCTCCTCCAAACCAGCTCATGTCAGCATCACCATTCCAACCACAGCCCCCACCGCCCACTCACCGGTTCATCTCCACGCCCCAATTGCCTCCCCAATACCCAAATCCCCACCAGCAGCCCATCGTTGCCGCTAATTCCACCGCTACGGGCCGTCTTCCTAAGTCTGTGGTGACAATCCCCGCTTATGGCGCTCTCGCAGTGAGAAGTATTTCGCCATGTACACGGTTCCTGATAACCTCTGGCTCTCAGTCGTAGAGATGCATATGGATGGCCCGGCTGCTCACGTGGTTCCAATCCATATCTTCTCAATTACCCTACCTAAACTGGACCACCTTTTGTAAACTCCGCATGATCGATTTGACCGTAGTCGGGAAGGAACTACCGATGCGGCAGCTCTTTCATGTTCACCGGACAAGCACGATTATCGACACATCTCTCGTTTACGTGAGCTTGTGGATCACCTCTTTGCTTACTCCTTATCCAAGCGATCCCATGTTCTTCACTATGCGTTTTATCGATGGTTTGAAGCCTGAAATCCGGGCTGTCGTGCTTGTTGCTTCGCCACAAAACTTGGACTCGCTTGCTCCATTGCCTTGTTACGGAAGAGGCGGGTGTTGGGGTCTCCCAATGAGTTCCTCGTCACGGTGATTGGCGTTCTTCACCGCGGGTCTTCACGCACCACGTGTACCCTTGGCGCTGCACGGTCCACGTTATAGCGGCCGGCCAACGCCGCGGGCGGACAAGGCACCGTTACAGCCCGGCGTCGTCTTCTTCATCTTCTCCGACTACGGTCACCGATGCGGCTCTCAAGGCTCAAGACATACCGTCGTGGCGCTCGGACTGTGCTTCAAATGCAATGCAAAATGGTCTCGCGACCATCGTTGTGCTCCCCGAGGTCCTCAATCTTTGTCGGTGCTATCCGGGAGACATGCTCTTCTTGAGGACTCGCTTGCCGTTCGATTCCCGAGTCCCAGTGGAACAAATTATGTTGGCAATCTCGAAGTCTGCGCAGATTCTTTGGTACTCCCCGCCCCTCGTACAACTGTCTTCCGGGTCTTATTCGGGATATTCCGGTGGCTATGCTTATTGATAGTGGTAGCTCATCTTCATTTATCAGCCCTGTGATTGCTTCTCACCGACGGATATTCGGACTTATCATACTCCCTGTTTGATTGCAAGTGGGTGGTGGAAAAATTTTGCGATCCCGAAACGGTTTTTGCGGCGAGTTCCATGGCGTGTTAGTGGTTGCTTGTTCTTTCTCGATATGAGGGTTCTTCCATTGGGTCGGTTTGATGCGGTGATTGGTATGGATTGGCCGGAAGCACACAATCCAATGATGGTTGATTGGGTTCAAAAAGAGTTGATCATTCCATATCACGGTGTGTTCGAAGGCTGCGGGGGGCACATTTCTCGAATCGCCATCTCATCTCGATGTTGCATATGGAGCTGTCATCGAGGAACCTCCACCGCTCCTTCCAAAGCATATCCTGCCGCCATTCAGTCCTTGTTGGATGATTATCAAGACCTCTTCCAGCCTCCCTCTTGCTTGCCGCCGAGGGCTCGTGACCATGAGATTCCTCTCATTGAGGGCGCACAACGGTCTTTGTTCGTGGCTATCGTTACTCCACCGAGGCGAAGGGACGAGATTGAGACGCAAGTTACTGAGATCTTTGTCACGGGGCATTATTCAAAAACAAGACGAGTGCATTTGCCTCTCCAAAGTGCTCTTGGTAAAGAAAAAGACGGCTCCTACAGATTTCTAGCGTCGATTTTCGGCAACTCAACGCCATGACAAAGAAATCTAAGTATCTGTGCGGTCTTTGACCAACCGATGGATGAGTTGGCTGGTGCGAGGTGGTTTTCCCACTGGATTTGCGTGCTAGTTTTCATCGAGATCTGTTGAAGGCGGAGAGGAATTCAAGACGGCATTCCAAACGCATGTGGGGCGAAGACGAGTTCCGTGTGATGGCTTTTGGGCTCACCGGGCGCACCGGGGAACATTTCGTGGCGCGATGAATGTTACTTTAGCCCCCGGATTGCGCCGCTTCGTGTTGGTGTTCTTTGACGACATTACGGTGTACAGCCCAACATTCGAGGACCATATTCAAGACTTGTCTCTTGTATTCCGGTGGCTTCGGGCGGATCGGTGGAAGCTCAAACTATCCAAGTGCCGTTTTGGTCTCCAAACAATTTCCTACCTCGGCCATGTGGTGAGTGAAGCTGGCCTCTCTACTGACCCAAGCAAAGTCCAAGCAGTGGTGAATTGGCCCCGACCATCCAATGTTAGAGAGCTTCGTGGATTTCTCGGCCTCGCCCGGCTATTACAGAAATTCGTCAAGCATTTTGGCATCATCGCTAAACCTCTTCTTGAGTTCGCGAGGAAGGATTCTATATTTGTGTGGACCACAGTTCATGAGACCGCGATTGAGCTCCTGAAGGCTGCTCTCTTCAAAGACCGGTTCTCTCACCGCTCGACTTCTCTAAGCCGTTTCACATCGAGACGGATGCCTCGGCTCCGGGATTGGTCTTTGTCCTTCATCGGTCTGGACACCCGATTGCTTACATTAGCCGACCATTGAGTACCAAGCATCGGGGTCTCACCGTCTATGAAAAGGAGTATATCGGCTATCCTTTTGGCGGTCGATCGATGGCGGCACTATTTGCTTCAGGCGAGTTCTTCATTCACGTAGACCACCAAAGTCTCACTCATCCGAATGAGCAACGTTTGCATACAAACATGGCAGCGAAGGTCTTTACTACTTTGTTGGGTCTCGGTATAAGATCATCTACAGGAAGGGAACAGAGAATGGGGCAGCGGACGCTCTGTCACGTCGCAGCCATCCCCAACATCTAATGGCTATTTCATCAGTCAAACAGCAGTGGCTCCTTGATGTTGTTGAAGGTTATCAGTCTGACCCCACTGCTGTAGACCTGTTAACTCGCTTAGCTGTGGCTACCACTGAGCATCCTCCATACTCACTTCAGAATGGAGTTATTCGTTACAAGGGCCGCGTGTGGTTGGGTGGTAACGTCAAAGTTCAGAATGCTGTCCTGCAAGCTTTCCATGCTGATCCTTTGGGTGGTCATTCGGGCGCACCGTTACTTATCAACGCATCAAGCGTCTGTTTTTTCGGGGCGGGTATGAAGTCATCGACCGGATGGTACTTGATTTGTGCAAAAAAAAACTGCAGTGTTTGTCCGCAAGCCAAACCGGACCGCGATCGCTACCTGGACTCCTTCAGCCTCTGCCGGTTCCTCCAGGTGCGTGGCATACTATTATGATGGATTTCGTTGAGGGGTTACCGTCCTCCAGTTCTGCCAATGCCATCCTGGTTGTTGTGGATGCATTCTCCAAATTTGCTCACTTTGTCGCACTTCGACATCCATTCACGGCTGCTTCTGTGGCTAAGGCTTTCTTGGATCATATCTATCGCCTGCATGGGATGCCAATTCAGATTGTGTCTGACCGTGACCGGATCTTCACTAGTGGGTTTTGGCGATTCTTTGTTCAAGATGGCTGGTACCACTTTGTTGCTCAGCTCCGCTTACCACCTACGTAACCGATGGTCGGGCGGAACGCGTGTGAATCAATGTCCGGAGACGTACCTCCGGCCATTTTACGCCATGCTTGCCCACGGCAATGGAGCGGTGGCCGGTCGCCGCTCGCCAGTCTTGGTACAACACTTCCGATCACTCCGCTCTTGGTCGATCTCCGTTTGAAGTTCTCAGACGGCTACCCTCCTCGGCATTTGGGCATCGACTTGGATTCTCTTGCTCGATGTACCAGATTTGCAGACCTGGATGTCCAACCGAGCAGTTATGCAGGATCTGGTTCGTCAGCACTTGTTGCGTGCCAAGTCCAGGATGAAACGCCAAGCTGACAAAGGCCGTTCGGAACGTTCTTTTCCCGTGGGAGCGCTGGTATACCTGAAGTTACAGCCATACGTGCAGTCTTCCATAGCACGCCGTTCGAGCAACAAGCTGTGCTTTCGATACTTCGGGCCGTTCCGCGCCCTGTCCAAGATTGGCAATGTGGCTTACAAATTGGCACTTCCAGCCGGCTCTTCCGTGCATCCAGTCTTTCATGTGTCCCAGCTCCGTCTGTCTCCGGAGATGCTCGGGTATATCGAAGCTTTGCCGGTGACCTTTCTCATCTCGGTTCCTCTCAAGATCCCGCAACATCGCTGGACCTCCGGTGATTCTGCTGTCGGGGAAGGCCTCGTCCGATTGGTGCGGTTCCCCGCCGGACTTGGCTGCACAGGAACCCCTCGTCGCCTTTGCGCCCGGCAGTTTCCCATAGCACCGGCATGGGGACACGCCGGTACCCAAGAAGGGGGGAATGTCAGCAGTTCGCCCAGCACGGCGCTACAGCCAGAAGACGTTCCAGGCTCGCCTGCCAGCTCGCCTGGGCCGGCCCGTGACCAGAGGCCCAAGAGGACGATCAAGCCCAATGTTCGATTCAGCAACGGTAATGCGGAAAATGTAATAGGATAAATAGTGAGCAAGAGCTTCCGAGAGAGGGAGGAAAAACTTGTAAACATTTTGAATCCAGTTAATCTTTCAGCGTATCTAGATTAGCTTCCTTCTTCCCCGAGTTCTTCCCCTACCCCAAGTATTCTCTCCTCACATACTCGTCATCTCGGATCCAGTTAGGGCGAGCGCCATCGACCTCCCCCATCAGCCCACGCGCGCCCGCCGATCAAACATGGCCAGCACCGGAGAAACCGAACGCGTCCCACGAGCGGGCGACAAACGTGTGCGGACCATCAAGTGCCCAAACCTCAAGGTATGTATGTCGTCGTTATTGTTGATTTCCTGCCCCTTTCGTGGTCTTCATTCTCTGATTTGTGCTTCTTTGAGGCGAGCTTGGCTTCTTCCTGGGCAGCTGCATGCACCCGTGATCTCATCTCGTGCACCTCCATGACAGATCAACCGGTAGAAAGAACCGGTAGAAAGAAAATGCCACAGCTAAACATAACAGGAGAACTAATAAAACGTTAGATTTCGGGTATGTAAAACAAGGATCTTTCGTGAAACAATAAAAATTCCTAGATATTCTATTCGGAATTGCTTGCTTTAGACGGTAACTAACAGTTTTTGCCAGTCTGAAGTGGAAATATACAACGGGCAATTTTATGTAGTATGTCGTTATTGTTGATTTCCTCTCAATTTTATATTTGTTATGATGCTAGCAAGGTGGTTCGATCGGCCGATTTAATTCCATGCATGACCCAAAAGTGTACACATCTCTCACCTGAAAAATGTACATGTCTCTTTTGATGATTTGTTGTTTCTAGGGAGATTACAATGCCTCGCGCGCCATGCGTCGCCAAAGTTCACGTCTCAATCCCCAGAAGAACGGAATTCCGCTGATATCCATTCCCGATGGTGATGAAACAACGGACACGGACAATCCGGTTCCGGTACAGGTACATGCACTTGACCTGATAGATGTTTGTTTGGAGATGGAGAGGTAGCAAATGAACTGCTCTTGTCGTCGTGCATGGAAACACACACATTATTTAATTTTCTTGCAGAAGCGAAGTAAGCAGACTCTCTATTGGACGGAAGGTGGTAAAGATCTTTTGAAAGCTTGTATGAAGGTGATGGATGGGCATCATTTCAAAAGGGCTAGAAGCATCAGGTAAGCCACCACCACCACGAACCAAGTGGCCTTGCCTTGCATATGCTTCTTTCTGACCAACCCACTTCTAATTTGTTCAGATTCTGATCAAGGCGTTTCCCATGGGTCTTCATCATGCGAGCGGAGCCCCAATACCAAGGAGACTCACACGAGAGGGGCGACTAGTGCCAGCAGCGAGCCACAGCATCAGCAGACCATTTCAGGGCCAAGCACTCTGCTGCCAGGGGCAGTGCTCGGCAAGACGATATCACCGTTAAATGATGAGACCATGACAGTCCAGCACAAGGTTTTTTGGTCCTTTGCAAGTGTACAGGTATATATAGCCCATGTTCTAACCTTGAAACGTGGTAAAATAATTAGCACAACCCTACCCTGTGTGTGGCTGTGTAATAACCTTGAAACGTGGTTTCCAGGCAACAAGTGGTACAGTTGGTGCGGCAACGGTGAAACTAGTTTCAGTCGATGGAGAGGAGAAAATAGCAAGTTCAAATGGAACATGTCCGGTCGCTGCAGCTTACAATAACCAAATAATCAAGGTTTGTTGCCACCACACTTTAATTCCTTACACTTGTAGGGTAGGTATATTTGTAATAACAGTAACAGTTAGTAAAATAATAGAGCAACATGGATGCTGTATTTTTTTTTATTCTTTTTGGTTGACCATCGGACGATCACATTAATGAAGAGAAACTAAACTTATTGGGCTAGAGAACAATATATCTACAGGCTCCATATCCATTTTTTTCTTTTTTTGAAAACAGATTCCAAACATCGTTGTCCGAGAAAATAGGACCAAAGCCACAGCTAGCGGAATTGCAAAAACTCATGTTGTTGTTGACGTCACTGGAGATGCGAGCAACAGCAACAGGGCCGCCATACATGCCTTGGCTGGCAAATCTTTCATGTTACTATTGTCGTCCTTTGAAATTCGTTCTCATTATTTTCTTGTTCCATGCCAATATGCCATGCATGATCTCTGCTACATCTCTCTGTATGTATTTGTTGATTTGATTTCAGAGGGAGCGGTGAAGCCAGCGACGGTGTCGTGTCTAGTGTCATAGCCTACCTGGATGCATTGAACAAGATTTGCATTTGCAGCTCGATATTCAGCAGTTTGATAGACGTCAACGCCCGTTCTGATGATGAGCTGCAGGCCCTCAAGGAAGAGAATGCACGTCTTATGAAAGAGAAAGCAGATGAGCAGGCCCAGATCGCACATATCAAGAAAGACAACGCACGTCTCAACGAAGAGAAGGCAAAGGAGCTGCAGGCACTCAACGAAGAGAACACACGTCTCAAGGAAGAGAACACACGTCTCAAGGAAGAGAAGGAGCGCTGGTCGGCTTGGTATGAAGACGTGTCTCGAGCTACTACCGTTCTCCAGTCTGCGCCAGGTTGGCTGGCCTGACCCGTTATTATTACATCTTTATTTTATTTCTTGTGTCGTTGTGTTTTGACTTTGAACGGGTGACCGACCATGATGTGCTAATATTGTGGTTGGCTATTGACTTTGAGCATGCAGAGTGCATCCGCGGCCCGCGTCCTCTGACTGGGAACGTCTTGCAGGCAGGCTCCCATCCATCTTTCATCATGGAGCATCCCATGATGAACCATCAGTCAGAGCGGCAACCCTAGTCGTAGGAATGGTTTCCGGCGTCCACGCAAGGTGATGAGCACTGTGGCGCCGCCTCAAGCCAGAGTGGCAACCCTATATGCATCCATGCATGTGATTCCAGAAGCACCTATTATTGTATCCAAGCTTAGTGTTTTTAATTATTATCTTAAGACACTTGGGGCTACCAAATTCAGCAAAGCCATGATCAGGATCGTGAGCATGTGAATCTTCTGTATCCAACATTGTTTGGAGATAAATAATTTTTAGGACGACAAGCCACATTTCACACAATGAGTGGCGAACTGAAGATCTGAGCTCTTACCGTTTGAGTTGTTTATCTCGTTTAATCACCATTCATCAGTTGGTTTATAATATACAGTTGTTGATCCCAACAAGTAGCTAAAATGATGGCTGACCGTTAAGTCCAATTCAACGTTTGTGCTAACAATATGCCTTTACTTTATTTATTTTGTTTGATTCAACACCGCCTTTATTCGACACATACAGGACGATAGCTAGACGACCATATATATGACCTTCGTTTGACACGAGACGATGATGGCCGAAATAATCGACCGATCGAGCAGCTGGTAGTACAGCGAGGTAGAGCTTGCTGTTGAAATTAAACTTGACGCAAGTAAACACCAATAGCATCGACAAGTCTGCTTCCTGCACGTCCATAGAATCCCACAATGCTGCTGCCGATAGGCGCTGTGATGCAGAAACGTGTCCCGTTCTCGACCCCCCATGGCCCCCAGCTTCTGGCGCTGGTGACAAGTCTGAATGAGGTTAGGGTAGTAACACCTTCAAATGTGCCGTAAGTTCCTGAAACTTCCTTGACATACTCAGTGTCGCCAAGAACGATCTGCAGCACACACGTACAATAGCGTCACTCACCCACCTGTGTATATATGCTTATTAATCCAAAGGTAAAAATTTTAAGATGGATTAAACTCGATCACTCACCGTTGGAGCATTGCAACCGAGCCCAGCAGTGCGTTTCTGACCAGCGCTGTCAGTATAAGTGAACTCAATAGCGTCAATTGCATCACCAGCACGAACAGTGAGACTGTGCAGACGATTAGGTGGCTCCTCGGTTATGTCCTGTGCCGACCCTCCCGGTCCACCCCATAATCCAACCTTGCTGACCACAGAGCCCTGCTGCCCCTGCATGATATAATATTCACAGTGCAAAAAAGTAGTTTTATATATCCAAAGAAACAAAAAGATCGATGACGTTTAATACTTCTACGTACATATGCACTGCTGATTGTTGTTAGTAAGAGCATATACATTCTAACAAGTAGTATATATCCAATATTGATATATTTATTTCTCGCCGTACATATACCTTTGGCTGCTGCAATGAGCCAAACACCGGGCAGAAAACTTCCAAGCTAAGTTCATCAGAATTCCCCATTGCAATTGCAATCGGCGGCAAGGTTTTTTTCTTTTTATGACACCAGTCGCCATAGCAAACACTCTGGTTCCACCGTAGATTGCCCATTCGTCACACCCATCCGTTACCATTCCATTGATAATGAGCGTGGAGCCCTTAAGCCTGAATCGATTGATGGATTAATAATAACTTAATTCCACACTGTATGTTTTTTTACATTAGTAAGCAAATAAATTGCATGAAATTGAAGAGATCCGGCCCAGCAGGCAGCAGTATATGAAAGTTTAACCATCATGCATGCATATGAATATGAATATATATATATAACCTGTCGTCGGTCTCAAACACCATGGTGAACAATGCATGTGCGTAACCAACATGGACCGTGACTCCCTGTATGCGAGCCACGAGGTTGGCGTCGCAGCCACGGCCGTCGTAGATGGGGCAGTCAGTGACAAGTCTTTTGCCTAGCTCATCTGATGGCCTTCCCGGCACAGTCATCTCCCTGCTTCCCGGACCATTCCGGCGCATATACAAGGTACGGAACGTGAGCTTGTTGAACTCAGGTTGTGCAGCCATGGGATCAGTCACTACAATGCTCGGGGCCGGGTTCTCCATGGCATCTACTATGTTTGTGCTGGGGTGTGGTGTAGTGTTGTAATGCTAATGCTCGAAACAGACTAGGTATTTATAGATGATCACCGAGCGTGACCTAGCTTAGCTATTAGCATGTTGTTCCTGCTGACAGTCACGAATATATGCACATGGCTGCTCTCACAGATAGTACTACCTCGATCAGTAGTCTAGCTCCTAGGATATATAATTGTTAGTTTCCGGCATGCAATCCACCTGAGATTCTGAGGTCTCCCAACGGGCCGAGACAGTGGTCTAGCTCCTAGGATAATTGTTAGTCTACCTAGATTCTCAGGAGCATCACCGAGACAGTGGCTTCCTGATGAAAGAAACCACAATCGATCACCTATTATTGCTCACAGATCAGACGATATTTCTTTCTCAGCTCTCTGCTGGTGAGTGGTGACATCGGTTTAGACACCGCGACCTGCCGATTGGAAGAAAACAAGAAACAGTAGCATCACCATATCTTGTCTCGTCTAGTTCTATCTTGCCGGTTGAGTACATAACCTTTTAATAAATAAAAGCATCGAGCTCAGCCTGCAATAGCGGCCGATATGTATCACCTTAAATAAAAGAGATAATCTTTTGGTTGGATACGGCAAAATGCAACCAGCACAATTTGGCACCTGCGTTCAAGTGCTCGACTTAGCATGAAATCAGTATGTGCATCTCAGTTGGTTAGCCTTCTTTGGTAAAACCAGTCTACCGGCACCGGGGTATAGTCCTTTAACTTTGCACGGTACGTGCTCACCGCAATTTGACTAGCACTATCATTCGTATATTTTGTGATATCCACTAAAAGGTGTGAAATTTGAGTTTACCAGTTATTTGGACCTGGATTTTAAATGTTGATAGAAGGAGCACATCAAACACATGTCAAATAATACTAGGGGTCACTTGTGTCATAGTCACCAACACACAGTGGCCTATCGACGAAAGTAACAACAATCGATCACCTATTATATATTAAACTTAGATCTGATATTTCTTTCTCAGCTCTTTGCTTGTGAGGTGTGACATCACATTAGATAAGACTCGCCGTTTGAAAGAAACCAAGAAACAATAGCATATCACCATGTCTTCTCCCAACCGGTTGAGTACATAATGGCCTGATAATAAATAAAAGCATCAAACTCAACTTGCAATAGTGGACAATACGTATGACCTTAAAAAAAAGAGAGAAATTGGTTGGCTACGACAAATACAACCAGCATTCAGCTCCTAGGCTCAAGTGCTTGACTTAGCGCTGATGAGTGTGTGTATCTTAGTTGGTTAGTTTTCTTTTGGTAAAACCAGCATGCCGAGGCATAGTCCTTAACTTTCCATGGTACTCGCAATCTAACTAAAACTATCATTCATTTATTTTGTGGTATCCAAAAGGTGTGAAATCTGAGTTTATCAGTTATTTGGACTTGGTTTTCAAAGTTGATAGAAAGAGCATGTCAAACACATGTCAAACAATGCTAGGGAGGTAACTTTTGTGTCATAGTCACCAAGACAGTGGCCTCTCAACAAAAGTAATTAACCACAATCGATCGCCTATTAGTGACCTCAAATCAAATACTTCTTTCTCAGCTCTCTATTGATGAGTGGTGACATTAGATTACAAAGGGACCCAATGTTTAGGAGAAACCAAGAAACAATAGCATCACCATGTCTTGTCCCATCCAACTCTATCTTGTCGGTTGAGTACATAATCTTCAATAAATAAAAGCAATCAAATAAAACGGTGACATCGTTTGGGACCCACAATTCAATCTGCAATAGCACCACCATTCTTTGATCTAAATATGATCTTAAATAAAATAAATAAAAAAAGCTCAATTCAGTTGGTGATACATATGATCTTAAATAAAATATAGCTATGGAAAATACTACCAACAATTTGGCACCTAGGTACAAGTTCTCAACTTAGCACGGGTGAGTGTGTGTATCTCATTTGGTTAGGTTTCTTTTTGCTAAAACCAGCCTGTGGGGGTATAGTCCTTAACTTTGTATGGTGCTCGTAATTTGACTAGCATCATATATTTTGTGGCATCCAATATGCCTGAGATATGAGTTTATCAGTTAGTTGGGATTGGATTAATTTTCTAGGTTGATAGAAAGAGCACATCAAGCACATGTCAAATAATGCTATGGAGGTCACTTGTGTCACAGTCACCAAGAAAATGGAACCTAGAAAGTAACCACAATCAACCACCTATATTATTGACCATATATCATATATTTCTTTCTTAGCTCTTTTGCTGGTGAGTGCATGTAGTGACATTAGATCAGATAGGGATATGCCATTCAGGAGAAAACAAGAAACTTTAGCATCACCATGTCTTGTCCTAGCCAGTTCTATCTTGTCGGTTGAGTACATAATCTATCAATAAATAAAAGCATCGAGCTTAATCTGCAGTAGTGGCCAATACATATGACCTTAGATAAAAGAGAGAAACTTTTGGTTAGCTATGGCAAATTCAACCAGCACAACTTAGCACAAAGGTTCAAGTGTGTGTAGTCCTTAACTTTGCATGGTGCTCGCAATTTTGCTAGCACTATCATTTGTATATTTTGTCCAAAAGGTATAAAATCTGAGTTTATCAGTTATTTGGACTTAGATTGTGAAGGTTCATAGAAAAGGACTTCAAGCAAATAATGCTAGGGAGGTAACTTGTGTCATAGACACTAAGACAGTGGCCTCTCAACAAAAGTAACCACAATCGATCACCTATTAGGCTATTAATGAACTCAAATCATATATTTCTTTCTCAGCACTCTTCTGATGAGTGGTGACATTAGATTCGTTTGGGACCCATAATTCAGGAGAAACCAAGAAACAATACCACCACCATGTCTTGTCCCATCCAGCTCTATCTTGTCGGTTGAGTACATAACTTGTTAAATAAATAAAAGCATCGAGCTCAATTTGCAATAGATCTTGACACATATGATCTTAAATAAAAATAGAAAAGGTTCATTGACTATGGAAAATAATTTCAGCACAATTTAGCACCTAGATACAAGTTCTCAACTTAGCACAAGTGAGTGTGTAATGGTTAGGTTTCTGTTGGTAATACCAGCCTATAGGGGTATAGTCCTTAACTTTGTATGGTGCTCGTATTTTGGCTAGCATTATCATTTGTATATTTTATGGCATCCAAAATGTTTGAGATTTGAGTTTATCGGTCAGTTGGGCTTAGATTTTCTAGGTTGATAGAAAGCGCACGTCAAGCACATGTCAAATAATGCTAGGGAGGTCACTTGTGTCATAGATACCAAGACATAATAGCCTCTAGAAAGTAACCACAATCACCCACCTATATTATTGACCTTAGATCAGATATTTCTTTCTTAGCTCTTCTGCTAGTGAATGCACGTGGTGATATTAGATTAGATAGGGACATGTCGCTCGGGAGAAAACAAGAGACTTTAGCATCACCATGTCTTGTCCTAGCCAGTTCAATTTTGTTAATTGGTTGAGTACACAATTAAAAGCATCAATATTAATCTGCAATAGTGGCCAATATGTACGACCTTAAATAAATTAAAGAAGCATTTGCTTAGCTACGGCAAATTCAACCAGCACAACTTGGCACTTAGGTTCAAGTGTTTGACTTAGCATGGATGAGTGTGTATCTCAGTTGGTTAGATTTCTTTTGGTAAAACCAGCCCACTGGGTTATAGTCCTTAACTTTTTTTCATGGTGCTCTCAATTTGACTAGCACGATCATTTATATATTTTGTGGCGTCCAAAAGATGTGAAATCTAAGTTTATCTGTTATTTGGACTTGCATTTTCAAGGTTAGGTAGAAAGAGCACGTCAAGCAGATGTCAAATAATGCTAGGCAGGTCACTTGTGTCATAGTCACCAAAGAAGCAATAGTTCTTAGCATTATAGTCACTTGTGTCATAGTCACCAAAGAAGCAAAAAGTTCTTAGCACTATAGTCACTTGTGTCATAGTCGCCAAAAAGCAAAAGTTTTTAGCACTATTGTCACTTGTGTCATAGTCACCAGAAAAGCAAAACTTGTTAGCATTATAGTCACACTTGTGTCATAATCACCAAAGAAGCAAAAAAGTTTAGCATTATAGTCACTTGTGTCATAGTCACCAAAGAAGTCATAGTCACTTGTGTCATTGTCACCAAAGAAGCAAAAGTTCTTAGCACTATAGTCACTTTGTCATAGTCACCAAAGAAGCAAAAGTTCTTAGCACTATAGTCACTTGTGTCATAGTCACCAGAAAAGAAAAAGATGTTAGCATTATAGTCACACTTGTGTCATAATCACCAAAGAAGCAAAAGTTCTTAGCATTATATAGCCACTTGTGTCATAGTCACCAAATAATGCAAAAGTTCAAATAAGGACCATATAATTGTTGAGAATTAATGGAACAATAGTTATACATAACAACTATATATGTTGGTGTTCCTTTTTTTGTTGGTCATCCTTCTTAGTTTCTTCAGAATCAGTAATGTAATAGTGATGATTGACTACAAAGGAATATTGTGCATCATCCTCAAAATTATCGTGGAAATAATACACACCATGGTAGTATTTTATATGTAACAACACACGGGCATATAGTGATTAACAGCACGCGTTGACGTGTCTAGATGGCAAAGCAAGCTCATGATTATGGTAGAGACTTGTGAAGAAACAGCTCGTCTTTTATTTTCCCACATGCTGAGTAGCTAGGTCACGCCGTCACGGACGCTGGTCATCTATAAATACGTAGCCCGGCCTTTCTTTCGAGCAGGGAAGCAAGAGAACACAACACAACGCACACTGCACACAACGCAATAAGCAGAGAGCGAGAGCTTATAGGTAGCTTGCATTGTTAGTTAAAAAAAATAACCCGATCATTGCAAAGTTAAAGTAGCTACCAAGCCATATGGAGAATCCTCCTAGTGTCATACTTCTACCAGCGGAGTTCACCAAACTCACCTTCCAGAACTTGTATATTCGCCGGACCGGTCCATGCAGCAGAGAGATAACGGTGGAGGCAAAATGTGATCTGGACACAAGATATATCAGTGATTTCCCTGTATACGATGGCCGTGAGTCCGACGCCAGCATAGTGGCTCGTGTGCAGGGAATCACAAGCCAAATTGGTAATGCACACCAATTGTTCACCATTGTGTTTGAGACAGAGAAGTATATTATATGGTTGAACTTTCATTTTTCCTCAAATTAAACGCATGTATATGTGCAGTTCATTTTAATTACTTCCAGTTCATGGTCATGATGTCAGGCTTAAGGGCTCCACTCTCGTTACCAATGGAGTGATAACGGATGGGTCTGATGAATGGGCAATCTACGGCGGAACTGGAGTGTTTGCTATGGCGAGAGGTGTCATAAAAAGAAAGTATCTGGCTGATAGAACTGGTGGGAATACTGATGAACTTACCATGGATGTTTTCTGCCGGGCGTTTGGCAGCGGCTCACGGCAGCCACCAAAGGTACTATGAGAGAAGTAAACCTTTGATAGAATGTATATATTGTTCTTACTAATATATCAGCACCTGCATGTATATATACAGTTGGTAACAGCCTTCTTGTTTTTATTTGGATACCAAGAAATAAAACTGCTTTGTGGATATATACTGCAGGAGTCAGGAGATGCAGGGGCAGGGCTCTATCGTCACAAAGATTGGGTTATGGGGAGGACAGGGAGGGTCGGCACAGGACATACCGGAGCCACCACAGCGTCTGCACAGCGTCACCATTCGCAGTGGCCATGCGGTCGACGCCATTGAGTTCACTTACACTGACAGCGCTGGTCAGAGGCGTACTGCTGGCCGATGGGGTGGACTTGGTGGCAATGCTCGAACGGTGAGTGAGTATATGATTGGATTAATAAGCATAAATACAGGTCCATCATCTATCAACCTCTGCATGGATCAGAGAGGTTACTAATAAACAGCTAGCCCCTTTATTTATCGTCGTCACTCATGCGTGCAGATCGATTTTGGCGACACCGAGTATGTCAGGGAAGTTTCAGGAACATACGGCATAGTTGAAGGTGCTACTACCCTAACCTCATTCAGACTTGTCACCAGCACCAGAACCTGGGGGCCATGTGGGATTGAGAACGGGACACGTTTCTGCATCGCCGCGCCAATCGGTAGCAGCATTGTGGGATTCTATGGACGTGCAGGGAGCAGATTCCTCGATGCTATCGGTGTTTATATTATATGCGTCAACTTTGATATGAATAGCAGGCTACCAGCTCTATCGAGATTAACCTTTAATTCCATCATCGTCATTGTGTGTAAAATAAAGTTCTTGTGTCCATATATGACCTTCATGGTCGTGCTGTACATATGTTAGTGGGGATGAACACGGGAACACAATAATATTGTAACTGATGTCGAAACTTACCACTACCAGATCTTCATAACATCCAGTTTGTAGCCAATGACATGAGCCTAGGCGATTGCTAGTGCTTTTACAACGGAAGCTACAAAAATTTCACAAGTTATTTGGTATTGTTTGAGGATCTTGTCAAGCCAAAATTAATATACGACGATTCATGTCCATGTGTTGCTAGAATTCTTCCGGAGGATAATCATTAAGAATTTTTCGAATTTAAAAGCGATAAATATTTTTCTCCATTTAATGCGTGCAGGAATGATTTACCTAGCCAACCATAAATAACTCAACTAATAAGCATGAATAACTCAGTCGCGCCAACCTCGACAAGAGATGGGACACACGCAAAATGAAGGACATCCATGCAGCCCAAGTCTCTAGCGGGTTGATTCCACATAGAGGTGGGGCCGCACAGAAAAAGGTAGTATGGCCGACCTCCTTACCTCTGGTATGGATCACCACACACAACAAGTGGTGGAACAACCACGTGTCGACGTCCAACGAACGCTGGGACGTACGCAAGCAGCAGAACACCAACCACAATGACGCCCTCACTGGCACCAACGCCGACAACGACAACAACGCCCCCAAAGGGCGCCGCCAACAGCAATGGCCCCCCCCCATGGGCGCTACTGGAGAGAACAACGACGCCCACCCGGGCGCCGCCACCGACACAATAGTCGCCTCGCCAATTCTTGACAATGAGATCACTCCAGTACATCTATTGGACGTCCCTCGGACACCCACATCGGCCGAGAACATCGGCAAGCAAGCTGCGAATCTTCTCACGGTACAACACCGGCAAGAGCAGTCAGCTTCATGGTGACTCCAACGCCAACCACGGCGTAGACGGCGCCACCCCCGACATCATGGATCTTGATGGAGACCCTATTCAGCCAGCACAAACTCGACGCCCTTCGGCCACGTTCATCGCACGCCTCAACGACAGGCGACGGACACAACACTATCAACAACTCGGCTATGACGGCCGGGATGACTCGAGGGCCGATCTAGCCGGCCCCCTCGTTCCTCGATGACATCAACGCCCAGTACGACTACGCTCTCAAGCTCGCCAACAAATTTCGCAACAAGCTTTGGGCTGCGGTGCAATAGGAGGCACCCTGCACGTGGGGCATGACGATTCAATTCGCCTACTAACTCGATGTCCCCGTCTCTTACGAGGTCTTCAACGAACTCCAACTCACCAGCCTCGCCGATGACGACGTGAGGTACATGCCACACACTCTGGTTTTCTACCGTGTCTACCTCGTCGCTACCTCGAAGGATCTCATCCGGCCTCACCTCGCTACACCGACCGACCATGAGCTACATAGAATCACCGGCACCCTCAAGCTCCAGGCAGGAGCACCGACTTGGACACTGCTCGAGGTGGTTGACGTCCATCTTTCGACATCCTCGCCACCGGCGCACGACTTCCCGGCGAGCATCGTGATAATAGAACAGTTACCACATAGCTTCTTGCCATTGATGTCGATCTTCTTCCTCGATGACAATGGTCACTACCTAGCATGCGTCAACGGCGTTTTCATGAACCAAGAAAGCGATGACCTCCCAACCATCAACTCAGCACCAAAAAAGGACAGCGCCCTTGCCTTCAGCAAGCTCTTCCACATCGCTACAACACCTCCAACTTGGGAATCAGCTGCAAAACGCTGACACCTACATATGCAAACGGATCCTTGGGGCATGCTACATGACCACCCTATCGACATCGACAACCCGTGCAACAACACAGCGCGAGGACGGCGAAAAGGGGGAGGAGTGTCAAGGTACAGAATGGGCACGCCGCCTTGGGCCCAACAAGGCCTGGCGCACGCACCTAGGGCGCCCTGGCCAGCGCCGCCGCCGCCACCGTTATCTAAATCTAGTCAAAATAAATGTCAGGGAATAAGTATTTAGGAAAGAAATAGGTTGCTTTGTCGAGAAGTATTCTGATCTATAAGGAAACCTCCTAAGATATTCCTTAGCGTGCAAATCTCCCTCGGACAATAGATACAAGGGGCATGTAATCAGTTAAATCAATCAGAAAATAATTAAAGGCTAACACCAAAGCTCCGGTGTTTTGCTCCCTAAACCCTAGCTGTCGCGCGCCCAGCGTCGCCACCACCGCACCACCGCTGCTGCCGCCCCTACTTCGTGCGCGCCCGGGCGCGCAGAGGCGCACCCAGCGCCGCCGCCCACCATCGTGCCACTGCCTCTCCGCCGCCATTCACCGCCGATCTACGCCGCACGGTCGCCGGAATCTAACCGGACTGTGACAGTTTCGTGGTGCACAAGCCGCCCCCTGCAGCCAGTGTACAGCCAATCCAGGGCTTTGCCCGCACGCCACCTCAACCAATCCGCCTCTGCCGTGGGCCCGACTTCCTCTTCTACCTACCCAAGGTTCAGCACAAGCCCCCCTCTCAGCCCATCTAGCGATGCTCCCGTCGGCCCATGTCCCCGCCTTCCCTTGGCTAGGTCGTTCTTCACAGCCCACTCCGAGTTGGAGGAATTGCAGGAGCAGGACCAAAAGTTGGACGCCAAGGCTCTACGAGCAACATTAACTCTGTTAAGATGAAGAAAAAAGAGGCAGAGTGGACACGTAGACTTGGTTATTACATGCATTACATTTTTATGGATAAAGACATGTACAAGTATTGTGTAGGCTGGGGAGCAAGAGCAACCGATCATGCTGCTGAACAGATAAGAAACCAATAAAGTACTCTTCAGGAAATTGTCGTTGGAACTAGCTAGGATGAAACGCATGACAGTGCTCACTAGCTGCTCATAGCAATGTCATGATTAATGGCACAACTACTACATGTTGGATTGAAAATGCAGAGTACCAAGGCTGAATATATAATGTATGCATTTGCAGGCGAAGGTGAAGATGATTGCAATACAAATATTAGGAAGACTGTTGCAGTAGCTATTGATCCATGGCATTCTTGAAGTATCTGTTGTATCCATGCTTAATGGTTTGTCTTGAGACATTGGAGGCCACCAAATTTAATTAAGCTATGCTCGTGAGAGTGAACAAGTGGGTTTTCTCCATGAAAGGTTGGTTGGAAATGAACAAAATGTTATCTGTGCTATCTAAATTCGACATATCATCCTTTGCTTTAGTTGATCATTACCCATTTTGTCAGGTTTAGCCCCGGATGGAGTGACAGTTTCTATACAAAAGATCAACTTCATGTCCATCTTGGAGAACGTGGACGAAAGGATTGGAAAGAACCGTGTCTAGAAGTACAATCTAGAGGACGACTCAAAAAGTTCAATACTCAAACCACAGCAACTAAGCACCCTGAATTTTGGTTGGTATCGATAATCTATACATGTTTGCATTCTCGAACAGGGTTAGGGATTGGTTCCATTTTCATGTACTGCATGGAGAGTAAGGGGTTCTATACACAATTGGTTTCTACGCCAATTATGCAAAGTGAGTTCCCATGTAAAATTAAAGGGTTTCGAGTTGGGACAAGATGTTCTATACTCTATGTACGTGCCAAATGACTACAATTTGAAGATAACATCTATGTGTGTGTCATCAAGTTAGCCTTGGTCAAACTACTCGTCATGTTCATAGAAAGCTAGACTAATCGTGTATTACCCTAAGAGGGGTAGGAGTTGGGTGATGCTTTGTGTGTGTGTGCAGTGGGGCTATCTGGACCTCCAGGCTTTCTTGTACATAGAACTTCTTTGCTTGTTTTGAGGCAAAGCTCCCGAGGTTCTATCTATCCGACAAGGTGTGAAAAAAATAAAGCTGATGTTAAAAAAAAATAAAGGTGATGTTCCTAAAACCAAATTAAGGTGAGAGGTCGTGAAACACAGTATGGGCCATAGACACCTGAACAACTGAGATTATCGTCGGCCGCCTTAACTGAGTAGAACGGAAGGCCTGCTCAAAAAAAAAAAAAAAAAAAAAAAAGTGTACAACGGAAGGTGACATGAAGGAGCAGAGGTACAGCGAGAGACAGCATCCAGCCGCAGGATTTCTTTGTTTGCCCATGAAACCACACACATCTGACACTCCATCTATCTCTATCATTCTATAATCAATTCATTAACAACAGACGATCCTGATGGCTTGCTGCAGATCCATCCATCCAGCTGTCCCGGCCCATCTTTTTTGGGCCAATGAAACAAACACTTACCATGATCCACCACTTGCCATGTTGCCAATGATCGGAGATCACTTGATGCTGCAGTACATGCTTTAGCTTTACCATGATTGTTGTCATACACACACCTTACCACCGCTACCTTTTATTTCCTTCATCAGATTCAGGTTAGCTGAAAACTGTTCAGATTCAGATTAATAGTTATCAGAGAGAGAGAGTTCCCTGCAGCATGTTATATGGACATCTCTTGTGGTATGCCTTTACACTCCTTTCCTTCAGATTCAGATTAACTGACCAATTAAATACCCCTTTCAGATTCAGATTAACTGTTGACATTGAGACAGAGAGATCTAGTAGTTACCTGCAGCATGTTACATGGGCACCTTTTTTTGGTAATTGGCTCGCTTTTGGATGAACTGAATGAACACATATATATAAACTATCTTGAGCTTTTACTTCCTTTATTTATTTTGCTGATTCTTTCATCTCTCTGCGTGCAGTGTGTGTGGCCTATTTTTCAACGCCGAACTACCATGTCGATCTCTAAACTAGTGTTCTGCAGAGATTCTGCCATTCAGGCGTTGCTGGGAGAAAGCAACTCGCTAGCTTCTCCTCATAATTTGCTTAACCAAGAATCTAATCCAGTAATCCATTTTTTCTTTTTAAAAAAACTAAAAATTGGACAGACGACCCACACGGTTCATGTTTCAACAACCGTACGGACCTTACACCTCTCTCCTCCGTACGAAAGCGGCATTTTGCGTTGCTTTTGGTTCCTTTCTCTTTCACCACGATGAGTTTGATGGTGGTTTAATTTGGTTTATGTAGCTAATACCAAGAACCTGCAGACTGCAAGCTGCAAACCCCGGCCATCACATCCAATTCGCCAACATACATGGATGGTTGCATCTCTTCCACAAGCAACTTAACCGGAGAGGGCAATGTAAGTCGCCTGGTCGTAGAGACAGGCCGTCACGGCAGCAGCTTCTGCTTGTGTGTATCTATGTTTCACCATCTGTCTCTTCTCTCATCTCTTTAACTAAAATCCACTGGGCCTGTTAACATCATCAGAGTTGCTTTCCTGTCCTTCGTTTTCAAGAGAAAATAAAGGAAAGGGACATGCATGGGGATCGAGCGCCTCTTGACTATTGTTTTGACCCTTCCAAATGACAGCATGATATGAACATCGTTATCGAACTGTGGATTTCTAGCTATGACATATATATTTTTGAATTGTAAATAAAGTTGCAGATTTGCTTTCACATTCCTCTTTGCAGGTAGAAAAATGAAAATTGATCACAACATCTGCATCAGTCGAGCCGGGCTGCGGATTAGCATATAAAAGCTGTTAAGCTACAACCTCGGATACGTCGATACGTTAACCAACGTGTACTCTACATATGTGTATGCCTCACAAGTCACAACTCCAAAAAAGGAGATCTCGGCAAAAGCTACTACAACACAAGTATTTATGAAGTGACTAAGCATATGGAAACTATCGGAGATTCGGAGAACTTGTTGCTCACGTTGATGTAGTCTATCCCTATCTTTGGTTGGTTGGTGTTGGCTGTACTTTGAAAAGGATCGGATATGATGATATATAGGTCACGCTCAACTGCATATACAGTAATTCCCAAGACTGACTAGCCTCCAAACATCCTGTTGCCAGCTTCATCAAGCGTTTCAGATTGTCTCTTACCTATTTGCAGCTAGTGGATGACTGCCTAGAGATCGAGTGGCTGACTCAGTCGGCACGTTCAGCATATTCCAGGTGAATTTCGGACCAAACTACATGGCAAACCACCGATGGAAAATGTCGCCGAAAGCATCCAAGAAATGTGGAATGGAAGTTGGATACAGCAACATCTTATCCAAATCCGATCCCACAATGTAGTAGTTTGAGTATGAAAGCTCGTTCTCCAGTGAAAGCTACGTTCCTGAAGAAATCAGAGAGGATTGTGCAACAATCATCATGTAGGACAGCTTGTTAGCTAGGAGTGAACTTGTTAATTTACCAAAAAGTATATGCACCTGCAGGAGCCTGAACTCGGTGTTTAGGTAATTTACCAAAGGAGTACATGATCTTGTCTGATAAATGAACTTGTCCCTCACGCTGATGTCTCTCTGAGTTAGTTCAGTTGGTTGTACAAATACTGACAATGATAGCTAGGACCTACTAGGCTAGGAAGGAGAGAGTCATCTGCAATTGCCGGCTCTAAAAATTGCGAACCCTGACCATGGTTTGCCTTGTACAAATGGTATTACAAGGAAAGAAGCAAAACAAAAGGCCAAAACGACAACAGAGATAGAATCCACTAACACCGCTACAAAGACAATTTTAAAGACATCAACTCTCTTTTTTTTTTTTTTCAAGAATGGCAAGAGATCAAACACCGCCCTTAGAAATTGTTTAGAGATGAACCTTCCTGCAAATCGATTTCGGTGGCTGGTGTTACCATCCGCCCATAGAAATATCCTTTTATTTTTCAAGGGCCTGTTACGAACCACCCTTAGAAATGCTACTCTTAGAGTTTTATCAGTGAATACTTTGCTTAGAGCAACTCCAAGACGAGCTCTCCCTAGCAAGTTTCTCTCATATATACCACACATTAGCCAGTACCGTTTTCCCAAATGCGTCCCTCAAAATCGTAGGAATGCAAGAACGTGAGTAGATAAATAAACAAACAGTAATAGTAAACTAATAGAAGTCTTCTTTCTTGTCCTCCATTTGGATGCAAGTCTTAAACAACTTCATCGTCGTTGTACTTTAGTCTGCAGTCTTCCCAATAAGACTGCAATAAGAGCAGTGGGATGATCGCTCGGAACTTTCCAAGAAGCCGCGGACGAGGTGTAAATATTCTACTGATTTGAAAAGCACGCCTGGTTTGAAAAGCACCGAGGATTTTATATGTAAACTATCTGATCCACTTGTAGATAACTTTAGGCAACTGCAAATCTCATTTCCGATCCCCTGAATATATATAGGTGTATACCTACTTCTTTGTTAAAAAAAAAAGTGCTAGTTGGTGAGGAGACTGAGACCTTGTTTGGTTTAAAAAACTTTTTTTTTTTTTAGTGTTGGGACTAAAAAATGTCTCTTGTATTTCCTACCAAACCAAACAGTTGTGGGACTTTTTTTTAATTTTAGTTAAAAGTTCCTAAAAACCATTAATATAGAGTTTTTTTAAAAATCTCAGGGACTAAAAAAGTTCTAAGACTTCTAAACCAAACAATGAAATGTTTCGATGGTCATTAAACTTTGACTAGCAATTTTCTATGAAAAAAGTGGTATTATTTATAGCTATACTCCCTCTATCCCTAAATATATATGTTTTTTTCTTAAAAACAACTTTCAATTAAATATATATTAACAATATTAGTATTTATAGTATATAATTAGTATTATTCAAAAGATATTTAAATCTAGTTTTTAACAAACTTATTTGAAGATAGTATATATGTTATAGATTATTACTTTTCAATTTTTCATGACGGATAATCTACTTGTACTGGAATCAACTTTACTACATATTATACTAATCTATCTAAATGTTCATCTATTTTGCCGGTCGTCGTCAAAGTAAAAATACTTGTATTGATTTAATAAGATGACCTGAAGACGACGACCTTTGTCGGGAAGATCATGGATTAGGGAGAGTAATTGACTAACATAGGGGCTATTAGCATGATCCGACAAAAGTGGAGACGTCCATGCATCGACTAAACCCACGTCGACGTCGGAGGTTGAGTAGGGGCAAAGGAAACTACTGTTGATGATGAGCTTCAGTGCACACTGTTGGAGCTTGCATTGGACTATTTGGGGCAGGGAAATGGCTTCAATCATTGGTGCGGGCACTCTACTTGTGCGCCTTTAATTAAAATAAAAATATGTATATATACCATCACAAAGTACAAAATACTGCACACCTCCAACAAATTAGAAGTCGTCGATAGCCGACGGATACGATTCCTGCCCCTGATTATAGTGCCGCGCATGAGCTTCGTTTCCTTAGATCGTAATTATTAAATTTGGGCCTCAAGGCAAGGCAGCATGCACGCCTTTTTCTCACCTGGCCTTCCTTCAAATCGCCGCTCGTTTTTAGACCGTCTCTCTCCCCGCCGGAAAAATTTTTGGAAAAATGGATCCGGCGCTTGTTGTCAAAAAAAAACATTTCAGCACGCTCCACGGAGACGTAAATTGGGGGCCAAGCCAAAAATAATTAATTGCCATGCAAAAATCTAGCAACCAACAAAAAATTGGCACTGGCTGAGTATCGAACCTCTGGGCCCAAGCCTTTAGCACTAGCCATAGAGGAATTTTTTCGTTAGAATGCACCCCCAAGCCATTTAATTACATGGAAAAATAATCTAATTGTTTCTTGATATGCACAATCATGTCCTAAAAAACAAACGACTTCTCTTAATGCAGTGGAGTATATACAATCACGCTTTACAAAAAATACTCCACTCACCATCCTATGGACAGTACGACTCTATATAGTCCCGAGTTAGATCATTATAAATTTGATCAATTTTTGTTGATGAAAAAGTTTGATCAAATTCAAATACCCATGAAGAAACACAGCTAAACAGAAGTTTATTTAAATGTAGAACAGATCTCGGCTCTACAAAGACCAGAACGGAGTACATTGCAGTACAAAGAAAACAGATAACACCAAGTTTACGCGTATCTGTCCTGAACACGTACTTGTACTACTATGCAGTATGTACGTATCTCACGGTATGTATGCGCGCGTCGTTTGTCTCGACGGCGCGGCGGCCGGCGGCAGCCGCTTGCGTCAACGGGATGACTTGAGGGAGAAGCCAGATCGGACGAAACCTTTTTCTTTATTTCTTTATTCTTTAAAAAAAAGATAAAGTGTCCTACCGGTAGTGACGTGAACGTGCATGTGGATGGGACAAGACGACTGACGACGACGACCCATACAGTAACACTAGTGTACAAAAGACAGAGGACATGAGCATTGACTTTGTGGCTGCTCTGCTGGCCGCGCGGCAAGACACCCACGGTCGCACGGCCACACCACAGGGGACACACCCCATGTATGGCGGTGGGGCCTAACGCCCTAGTGGGCTCCATGTTTCTTTCGTTCCAGTCTTCCTTGCTAGTCAATGTGAAGGGAAGCTTTTGCTCTAAAAAATTGTGGAGGGAAGCTTCCCCTGTTGCACAGTGACTCCATGCCTTCTCTCTCTTTTTCTTTTGTTATTACTCCTCCTTCCATAGAACATGTAATTCTCACGGTTTGAAAGACAAACATTGTGATTTTGACTGCAATTACATGAAAAAAAAATATTAACAGTTATGAGACAAAATAAGTAGTTAGACCGGTTGGTATTGCCACTCTCTGGTTTTGGATATGTTGCAACCAGTGGTGGATCAAAGGGGCTGTAGGACCCTACGGGCACCTAATCGCCACTAAATCTTGTTACTAGGGGATATGGCTTACAAATTCATAGTAGTAGCAAGCTACTCCGAGGAACCAAATGATCAGATTGCAAGAATTGTTGTTATATAGTTAACATAGCTAACAATTCATTTTAAATCATTGTTTACTATATATGTATAGAGTTTACTATGCTATATTTCAATCTCTCATTACATTACTTTTTTTTTATTTTTGCGCAAAATACATGATTTTTTTATAACACATATGGATTCTTATAGACAAACAAATAAAATAAATAAATATTCATTAAAACATGAATCAAACTATTCAACTCGTATCATTATCATATCTTATATTTTTCTTATTGAGTAACCGATTTCCAAACTTTCAATCCGTTTCTCCACGCAGAAAATTAAAGCTACGAACGAAGACCAAGATGCTAGTGTCTGACTCGTGGCCAAACTTTATACTGTCCCACGGTCCTGGCGTCCTGCTACCCCTATCCATCTCTCTCCATCTCTGTCTCATCTGATGACAGAATTTCTACCAAGATGTGACTCGCAAGGATGACCACGATGCCTTGTGGAAAAAGATGGGAAATTCCATCTTTTTCTAAAAGGTGGAAATTCGAATTCCCCTACTGGTTTTGTCGCGCGGTTGCGTAAAGACAAGTCAAATGTGTTAATCCAGTTCATTGGGTAGACAGAGATAGGAATAGATGCTCGATCAAAAAAAAAATGTAGCTCGAAAACAATGTTACCTCAAAAAAAAAAAAAAATCAAGTTGAACCAAACTTACATTGAAGCTCATATTTTCATATCATAAGTATTCCTATTCAGATATTTGTAATGAAACAGATTTTTATTCTACGTCCATTTATAAATACATATGTTAAGTGTTTTAGTAAAAAAGTAATAGCATTTGAGATAGTTTGACTTTGAGCATACAAAGGACTAAAGGAGTAGGTTGTATAGTCGAAGCTAAGGTACCCTCAAAGTTGAAAAACATGTTTCCCAAGAAGTCCAGCGATTTCAGCTTTGACCCAATTATATTGGCTCTTACTAAAAGGGATGGTATTAGAAGTCGTTTAGAATCTAAACGGTCTCCAAAACTCAACTTTGACCTTTTTTATTATTATAAAAATATTTATTTTTAAGACAAATCTACTCATATAATTTTTACATTTACAAAGTCAACAACTTAAAGTTTTTGATGATGATTTATATTTTGGATGTTTGACTCAAACCTTGTCAAAACGACTTCTAATACCAGAAGTATAAGACCAAAATGTTTGCGAAAACATTTACATGCTCTTTCAGCTACCTCTCTCCACACAAGCTTATGATCAATCACAGCAGTTAATCCATCAGTAACAAAATTTTTCTTTACAGACAGGTCTTGATACTTGGACATATATTTGGGGTAGCTCTTCCTTCTCATCAAAGCAAGCTTATTCTCATCTAATGGGGAATGACCACGATGTCTTCAAATGGTTGTGGAAAAGCATGTCAACCTAAGAGGAAACTTTCCCATGGTTTTATCTTTAAAAGGTGGAAATCAGAACGAGGGAACTTCTAAGGAGGAGAAATATGAATGCGTGGGACGGTTATGATTGTGTTCTTTGTCACCTTGGAATAGAAGAAGATGTAGGACCATATTTTTCTTTGCCCTTTTGCCATGTCATGTTGGAATCTGCTAGGGTTGGCTCACCTCATTCAACCTGGTATAGTGGACTCGGTTATTCTCTTCAGGAACTCTCTGAGAGATCAGTATTTTCAGTGATCTCAGCTATTCAGCCATATGGGTAATGAAAATGACATCATCTTCGTCCACATTTGGCTCATTCTCTGATGAATGTCAAACGGGTCTTCAAACGTGAACTAGCTCTAGTTAAGCTAAGAGCTAAACCTTCCCTTCATTCAGCTATGGATCAATGGATAGAGCTCTTTATGTAATTTGTTTAATTTTCTTTGTATCTTTTTTTTTTGTTTCTTGAAGAAGGTTTGTAAGACTTGTTCTTTTGTGTTAATAAAATAAGGGGTGACCCCCTCTTTTCCCTAAAAAAAAAATAAGTATCAATAGATTAATGAGAATATTTTTCTATATTAAATTTTGTTTTTAAACATAAATATATATTAATACTATGTTTTGTGAGACGAGCTGGCCGGCGGCAGTGCCTAGGTGGAGTGGTGCATGGTACGACCTAGGGCCAATGTCCCAGTGCTACTCGTACGCTGGCCCTGTTTGGATACTCTAGCTGGGCTAGAGCTAGAGTTAGTTTTTAGCTCTAGATCTTGCCCCAAACTAGCTCTAGCCCTTGAGGTGTTTGGATCCATGGGCTAGTTTTACAATAAAAGCACATTTTCAATCATTTATCACATTTACACCAACTTTTTGCAGGATTTGGTGTGGCTTGTTCTGTGTGGTTTCCATCCATGGGCGCTGTCGGGGCTGGGGCAGATGTGGATCTTTGGGGAACGCATAAGCGTCTTGCTCCCTCCCGGACGGGGGCGAACACGCTCCACCTTGGCGCGGACGTCCCTGGTGGCGCCCTTATCCCCATCGGCGCGGAAGTCCACGGCAATGCAGAAGTCGGTTGGGTCTGGGACCAACCAGCGACGGGGTTGGGGCAAGGCGACGGCGGGGCTGTGGCTGGGGACGGCGACAACGGACCTGGCAGATGGAGTTCCACTTATGGGTCTCCCCGAGAACGGGATGGGGAAAAAGAAAGGACGGATTCGGTGTGGTGGACGGGGAAGAGAAAATTGTATTTTTAGTGGATCCCACGGAACTAGCCCTAAAATGCAACTTTTGGATGGGCTAGTGATTTTGGGGGGCTAGTTACATTTAGCCCAAACTAGCCACTCATGTTTGGATTCTTTGGGCCTAGTTGAGCCCAAACTAGCTCGAGCCCAAAGATCCAAATAGGGCCACCCGTCTGAGTACTTGGGTAGGCCAGCAGTAGGGTAGAAAAGAGAAGAGACAGAAATGGAGTTCACGGTTTGGTGGCTGTCGCGCACGCTCCCTCCCACAACATTGGTAACACACCGGCGTGGCCTGCCTGCACACCTTGGGTGTGGTAGTGGTGGTAGGCTAGTGTGGTGTGGTGTGGTGGGGGGCCCAGGAGATCGTTGGTCCACATGTTCATGGCGTGGTCCTGGTCCTGTGGCTGCTGGTAATAATAAACAAAATTAATTAATATAATATAAACAATTGCGACGGGCACTTTGGAAGCGGCTAATATAAACTATTAATGCACACACGTCTCCCGACGGCTTTCTTGTCACCAAGGCTCATCGCTACGTTTACATGCAAACTTGTAAATCTGACTTAAAATTACCTTGGGTTTAAACGATCTCAAGTTTGAATAGTTAATTTTATGGTAAAGAATAGTGGAAATTGACTCGATTTGTACTAAATATGTGCAATATTTGTATCTCCAAATAAATTATTAAAAACTAGATTCAAAACTTTTTTTCCAATGATGCTATATTTTGGAAGCGGCTAATGCACACACGTCTCTGGCGGCTTTCTACTCTATAAGGAAATCTTCTATTAAAAATAAATAAAAGTTTGCTTGTAAAAAGGTATTCCAATGTATAAGAAACCTCTAGAGGTTACTTGCATTAGAAGTTCCATAGGAGAGCTATATAAAAAGAGGATGTAATCTCATTATTCAAGCAATAAAGAAAATATCCCCCAACCTTAGCTCTCCGGCCGCCGCCGCCCGCCCTCACCCGACGCGCGTCGTCTCCCTCCCCGCGGCGCGCGCTCTTCGCTGCCCAAGCGCCGCCGCCGCCGCCGCCGCGCCGCCGCAACCCGCATCGCGACTATGACACGTGGTACTTTCGAGAGACGGGACGATCACCCACCACCGATGGCTTTCGAGATGTACGACTTCTTCATGGCCCTCGGCGTCTCCTCGAGGACAACCGAGAAGATCGACCGCCGCCGACGAGATCGAGGCCCGTCTTCGCCGCATGGAGAACATCCACGTTAACGCTCCGATCTACCTCCCTCCATGCCGCTCGACGACGACCGACATAGGCGCGGCTGACGGCGCCGTCCCCACCCATGGCGCCACCTCGGGCGCCAACATCGTCACCGATGATGACCCCGACGACTCGTCCCCAGCTACGGGTGAGATCAACCTACAATTCCTGCAGAGAGATCCTCAACCATCTAGGAGGACAACGACCGAGCAGGCATTGATGTCGCCTGCACAGGCGCCGACGCACCAGCCCGGCGCCCTACCCACAGTTCACGGTACGCCTAGCACCCCCGACATATGATGGCAGCGAAGACCCTACACCCTGGATTGGCAAGATGGAATCGCTGTTCGCGTTACAGCACGAGCTCGACGCCGAGTTCCATGTCAGGTTCGCTGCTTGTTATCTTACAAGTACGGCCCAGCTCTGGTTTCAACGTCTGTCCTGGAGGAGGCCATTGGAGGTGTGGGATATCTTCTCGCGCTACCTCAGACGTGACTTCGGACCCCCCATCGACAACAACACGAAGGGAGACCTCGCTCCACCAAGGCAGGATGGTGCCTTGAACGACTACATCGACACCTTCCAGGCCTATGCTACGCGCATGGACCTTCCGAGCCCGCTCCACCGTGTCCACCTCTTCATCGGGCCGGACTCGCACGCGCTGCCGGCGCGTTCAGCGGGAGGACCCCGCGCATGATGCACAAGGCAATCAGCCTCGCAGCGTCGCCGGCGACCCGGCCGGCCGCCACACGCCGTTGTGGCGGGCGGCAACCGCGACGACATCGGCGGCGACAACGACACTACTCCGACGGAGACCACGGGCGCCTGGTGCAGCCACGGGGGACTAGCTGTGACCATGGGCGCCATCGACAACCGGGAAGCGCCGACCTCCTCGCCCGAGCTCGTCTTGCTACATCAACAAACAAGGAGCTCCGGCGATAGCAACCACCATCGAGCTTCAAAGGCGGCAGCACCGGGTGGACACTGTACAGCGGCATCCTCAGGTACAATCACCGCTACTATGTTCCGGCAGCTTCAATTCTCCTGCAAGACCTCCTACTGCAGCAAGGAGTTCCCCCGCACGGTCTTACGGTAGGATTCCACCTCTCGACGTCGGTACCTGCACAGCATGCTTTTCCAGCAAGCATCCTGTTATTGGGAACGCGACCGCACATCGACCTGCATGACGCTACAATCCTCCTCTTCGACGACAACGGCCACGAGTTCATCAACGTCGACAACGTCAGCATCGAGCACGTGGGCGCCGGAGTCCCCACAGTCGGCCCGATTGTGGAGACCACGAGCGACCTCCTCTACGGCCGCTTACTACGCTTCACCTAGACACCCGCCTCGCCGACCCGACACGCCTTTTGTAGACATATACACATTCAGGTGGAGGTTGGCATGGTCTACTCTATCCTGAGATCTCCGGCATCCCTGCAGACGCTCTACCTCACGGGTGTCATGAGAGGAGCCTCCATGGCAGCAGCACGGCTCGATAGGCCGTATGTACGACCACCATATAGCTACCACTTCCCCATCTACTTCGGGCACCTCCACTTCGACCTGTCATTTGACGAGGACGCCTTCTACGTCAACGAGCATCACAACAGGATGGGTCACCTCCGGTTACGCTATGGCAACGGTGACATTGCACCACCTATCGCTACGGCCTACGCGTCAACTTGGTCGGTTAGCCGACGCATGGACGCGTTGCCTCGACGAACGGTGGGGAGGTGTCACAAGACACCGGTCGCCTAGCCCAGAGATGGCTAGGCGTGCGCCAGCCGCCCGAGGGGGGCCGGGAGGAGGGGGCGCCGCCCGGGCCCACGTCATCCTCATCGTCTCCAATTCGGAATTAGGAAATAAAGTAAGTTAGAGTTTGTGATAAGACTAGATCTTTGCTTGTGAAGGGGATATTGCACTCTATAAGGAAATCTCCAATTAGGAAATAAATAAGAGTTTGTTGGTAAAAAAGGTATTTCAATCTATAAAAAACCTCTAGAGGTTGCTTGCATTACAAGTCTCATAGGAGCGCTATATAAAGCAAGGAGATGTAATCTCATTATTCAAGCAATAAATAAAATATTCCCCCAACCTTAGCTCTCCAGCCGCCGCCGCCCCTGCCCTCACCCGCGTGCGCATATATCCTCCCCCTCGCGCCGCCCGCTGCTGCTGCCAAGCCGCTGCCCCCAACGCCGCCGCCGCTACCCACATCGCGGCTGTGACATAGTATCATGCACAGCATCAGGCAATCTATCTACAGCACTAGTGACGAGTTCATCTGGCACGCTGATGAGATCATCTGGCATGCATGCCGACCAGCAGTGATGAATTCATCTCGCACGCATGGCGAGCACAGACTGCGCAGTGCGGGCCGAGTACGTCGATGTCACAAAGTCAGATGCCATGTTTATACGAGGCAGTATGCATCCCCGCGCATGTGATTTGGCCTAGAAACGTTGACCACTCGACTAATTAATTAGTTTCTTTCAAGAATGTCGATGTCACAAAGTTAGATGCCATGTTTATACGAGGTAGTATGCACCCCGCGCATGACCACTCGATTAATTAGTTTCTTTCGTTATCCCAAGAAGCCACATAATACCTTTGATGACATGTATACATACTCCTCTATCTTTTTTGTTTCTATGCCATAGGTTTGACTCGATTTGTATTAAATACGCGCAATATTTGTATCTCTAAATAAATTTATTAAAAAAACTAGATTCAAATTTTTTCCAATGATGCTATATTTTGGAAGTGGCTAATGCACACACGTCTCTCGACGGCTTTCTTGTCACCAAGGCTCATCGCTACGTTTACATGCAAACTTGTAAATCTGACTTAAAATTACCTTAGGTTAAACGATCTCAAGTTTGAATAGTTAATTTTATGGTAAAGAATAGTGGAATTGACTCGATTTGTGCGAAATATGTGCAATATTTGTATCTCCAAATAAATTATTAAAAAACTAGATTCAAAAACTTTTTTTCCAATGATGCTATATTTTGAGCGGCTAATGCACACACGTCTCCTGGCGGCTTTCTACTCTATAAGGAAATCTCCTATTAGGAAATAAATAAGAGTTTGCCTGTAAAAAAGTATTCCAATCTATAATAAAACCTCTAAAGGTTGCTTGCATTACAAGTCCCATAGGAGGGCTATATAAAAAGAAGGATGTAATCTCATTATTCAAGCAATAAAGAAAATATTCCCCAACCTTAGCTCCCCAGCCGCCGCCGCCCCTGCCCTCCCCACACTTGCGCGTCTCCTCCCCCCGCGCGCCGCCGCCCGCTGCTGCCCAAGCCGCCGCCCCCAACGCGCCCGCCGCCCGTCGCATCCAGCGGCTATGACACGTGGTACTCAGAGACCAGGACGATCACCCACCACCGATGGCTTTCGAGATGTACGACTTCTTCATGGCCCTCAAGCGTCTCCTCGAGGACAACTTCGAGAAGATCGACCGCCGCTTCGACGAGATCGAGGCCCGTCTTCGCCGCATGGAGAACATCCACGTTAACGCCCGATCTACCTCCCTCCATGCCGCCGGCGACGACCGACATAGGCGCGCCGACGGCGCCGCCCCACCCATGGTGCCACCTCGGCGCCTACATCGTCACCGACAATGACCACGACGACTCGTTCCGCCTACGGGTGAGATCAACCTGCAATTCCTGCAGAGAGATCCTCAACCATCTAGGAGGACAACGACCGAGCAGGCACCGATGTCGCCTGCACAGGCGCCGACGCACCAGCCCCGGCGCCCTACCCACAGTTCACGGTACGCCTGGCACCCCCGACATATGATGGCAGCGAAGACCCTACACCCTGGATTGGCAAGATGGAATCGATGTTCGCGTTACCGCACGAGCTCGACGCCGAGTTCCACGTCAGGTTCGCTGCTTGTTATCTTACAGGTACGGCTCAGCTCTGGTTTCAACGTCTGTCCTGGAGGAGGCCATTGGAGGTATGGGATATCTTCTCGCGCTACCTCAGAGGTGACTTCGGACCCCCCATCGACAAAAACACGAAGGGAGACCTCGCTCCACCAAGGCAGGATGGTGCCTTGAACGACTACATCGACACCTTCCAGGCCTATGCTACGCGCATGGACCTTCCGAGCCCGCTCCACCGTGTCCACCTCTTCATCAGCGGACTCTGCACGCTGCTTCGAGAAGCAGTTCAGCGGGAGGAGCCACGCATGATGCACAAGGCAATCAGCCTCGTAGCGTCGCCGGCGACCCGGCCGGCCGCCACACGCCGTTGTGGCCGACGACGAGCACGACGACATCGACGGCGACAACGACACTACTCCGACGGAGACCACGGCGCCCCTGGTGCAGCCACGGGGACTAGCTGTGACCATGGACGCCATCGACAACCAGGTCGCCTTCGACCTCCTCGCCGAGCTCTGTCTTGCTACATCAACAAACAAGGAGCTCCAGGCGATAGCAACCACCATCGAGCCAGAACAAAGACACGGAGTGGACACCGTACAACGGCATCGTCGGTACAATCACCGCTACTATGTTCGGCAGCTTCAATTCTCCCCGCAAGACCTCCTCTTTGCAGCAAGGAGTTCCCCCCCGCGGTCTTACGGTAGGATTCCACCTCCCGACGTCGGTACACCGACAAGATGCTTTTCCGGCAAGCATCCCTTCATTTCGGGAACGCGATCGCACATCGACCTGCATGACGCTACAATCCTCCTCTTCGACGACAACAGCCACGAGTTCACCAACGTCGACAACGTCACCATCGAGCACGTGGGCGCCGGAGTACCCACAGTCGGCCCGATTGTGGAGACCACGAGCGACCTCCTCTACGGCCGCTTACTACGCTTCACCTCGGCGCTGTCTCGTCAACCCGACACGCCTTGCAGCGGAGACATATACACATTCGGTGGAGGTTGGTATGGTCTACTCTATCCTGAGATCTCTGGCATCCCTCCAGACGCTCTACCTCACGGGTGTCATGAGAGGAGCCTCCATGGCAGCAGCACGGCTCGATAGGCCGTATGTGCGACCACCATATAGCTACCACTTCCCCATCTACCGGGCACCTCCACCCGACCTATCATTTGACGAGGGCGCCTTCTTCGCCAATGAGCATCACAACAGGATGGGTCACCTCCGGTTATGCTTTGGCAAGCGGTGACATTGCACCACCTATCGCTACGGCCTCACGCGTCAACTTGGTCGGTTAGCCGACGCATGGGACGCGTTGCCCTCGGCGAACGGTGGGGAGGTGTCACAGCACAGATTCACCCGGCCCAGCGATGGCTAGGCGCGCGCCGGGCCAGCCCGCCAGGGGCGCTAGGAGGAGAGGGGCCGCCGCCGGCGCCCACGTCATCCTCATCGTCTCCTATTTGGAATATTAGGAAATAAAGTAAGTTAGAGTTTGTGATAGGACTAGATCTTTGCTTGTGAAGGGGATATTCCACTCTATAAGGAAATCTCCAATTAGGAAATAAATAAGAGCTTGCTTGTAAAAAAGGTATTTCAATCTATAAAAAAACCTGTAGAGGTTGCTTGCATTACAAGTCTCATTACAATCGCGGCTGTGACATAGTATCATGCACAGCATCCGGCTATCTATCTACAGCACTAGTGATGAGTTCATCTGGCACGCTGATGAGTTCATCTGGCATGCATGCCGACCAGCAGTGATGAATTCATCTCGCACGCATGGCGAGCACAGACTGCGCAGTGCGGGCCGAGTACGTCGATGTCACAAAGTCAGATGCCATGTTTATACGAGGCAGTATGCATCCCCGCGCATGTGATTTGGCCTAGAAACGTTGACCACTCGACTAATTAATTAGTTTCTTTCAAGAATGTCGATGTCACAAAGTTAGATGCCATGTTTATACGAGGTAGTATGCACCCCGCGCATGACCACTCGATTAATTAGTTTCTTTCGTTATCCCAAGAAGCCACATAATACCTTTGATGACATGTATACATACTCCTCTATCTTTTTTGTATCTATGCCATAGGTTTGACTCGATTTGTATTAAATACGGCGCAATATTTGTATCTCTAAATAAATTTATTAAAAAAACTAGATTCAAATTTTTCCAATGATGCTATATTTTGGAAGTGGCTAATGCACACACGTCTCCCGACGGCTTTCTTGTCACCAAGGCTCATCGCTACGTTTACATGCAAACTTGTAAATCTGACTTAAAATTACCTTAGGTTAAACGATCTCAAGTTTGAATAGTTAATTTTATGGTAAAGAATAGTGGAATTGACTCGATTTGTGCGAAATATGTGCAATATTTGTATCTCCAAATAAATTATTAAAAAACTAGATTCAAAACTTTTTTTTTTTTTCCAATGATGCTATATTTTCTCGGCGGCTAATGCACACACGTCTCCTGGCGGCTTTCTACTCTATAAGGAAATCTCCTATTAGGAAATAAATAAGAGTTTGCTTGTAAAAAAGTATTCCAATCTATAATAAAACCTCTAGAGGTTGCTTGCATTACAAGTCCCATAGGAGGGGCTATATAAAAAGAAGGATGTAATCTCATTATTCAAGCAATAAAGAAAATATTCCCCAACCTTAGCTCTCCAGCCGCCGCCGCCCCTGCCCTCACCCCACGCGTCGTCTCCTCCCCTTCTCGCCGCTGCTGCTGCTGCCCAAGCCGCCGCCCCCCGATGCGTTCAAAAAAAAAAAAAAAAAATTAAGAATACAAATAAAATTTACGTGATATTACGCGTCCCAAAGGTTTAGGAGTAGAAATAAAAATTATCTGAGATTACTTTTAGTATAATAATATTTGAAAAATGATTAATAAAAAATTAAAAAAAAATCCGTGGTTTGCACGTAGTAGTAGTATCATAGCACACGGCATCAGGCTATCTATCTACTCCATCCATCCAAAAAAGAATATCGTTTTAGATTTTGATTACTTGTTGTTTGACCATCCGTCTTATTTAAATTATTAGAAATTATCTCGTATAAATGTTATTTATTTTGTTATGACTTATTTTATCACTAGAGATACTTTAATAATGATTTATTTATTTTATAATTTACATACATTTTTAAAATGAGACGAGCGGTCAAACATGATGTTTGACAAACCTAAAAGCGACATTATTTTATCAGCAGTGATGAGCTCATCTGGCACGCGTAGCCTAATGCGGCTAGAGCAAGGGTAGTTCATATCTAACCGCCACATTGCGTTGACATTCGCCACAGGTGCGGCGGCCACAGTAGCTTAATGCTGCTGCCAAGTTAAGGATGCCACCGTGGGACGGACGCTTGCCTTCCCTTCCCGTGTGTTTGGTTGGAGAGCGGGCGAGCTGGGTTGGGTTGAACCCCTTTTTTGGATGTTTGGATGGAGGCAGTGGGGGACGGAGCCAACCCGGGAGGGAATATTCGCCCCGGATGCGGGTCGGCTCCGTCGCCAAAATCTCGTGGGCGGAGCGCACCCGCGCGGTGTTCGAGGCACCTCCGTCTCGCCCGTCTTTCGCCCTGTCCGGTGGAGTCATCTTCTCCACGCTAGTTCCTCGGCAAAAATCAGCGGCGCTGGCGTCCCAGCGGGCAAAGGCGGTGGCGCTGCCCCTGCGTACCAGTGCGCCAAGCCCCGATTCGCCCCCCCGGCGCGCGGCCCCAGCGGCTGCGGCGGAAGTTCGGCCCCGGGCGCTGCGTCCCGGCGGCGAAGCGCATCCTCCGGCGCGCGCCCCGGCACCAAAGCGCGGCCTCCGGCGCTGCGTCGGCGCGGCGGCCCCCGGCGAGGTCCGCCCCCCCTCACCTTGGCGCTGACACGGCCATAGCGTGTGGCGCGGCGTCCGTCCCTCGCCGCTTGTTCGATGGGATCGATGGGAAGAAGAAGGTGTCAAATTTAAATAGAAGCTCTTTTTGGGTCCGGATACTTAATAGCCAGAGACAATATTTTTTAGATTCAGGCTTGGTTTATTTCGAGAAAACTCCGGGAGTCTCGGTGAAACGTTCTTGTCCTCACGGTGTCAAAGCTACCGCCCATCCCTCTTTTCCAATGCCTCCAACCAAACAACAAATTGAATGGAACCAACCCAACCCAAAATTACTAATCAAACATGAGAGGGATTGGAGCCATCCCAAAAACGAGGGATGAACCAACCCAACCACCAGTCCGGAACCAAGCGGGGCGGTTCCACCGGATGCGATCGCGGCAGCCCTCCCGCTTCCATTCCATTCCATTCGGATGCAACCGCATTCATTCCGACGCGGTTTGCCTGCCCATAGCGGTAGAGGGACGGATCTGCGCTTCGCCGCCGCCCGCACAAGGAGCGCCGCCCCTTGCGGCTTCCCTCCCCTCCCCACCGCGACTGTCGTAGCCTAGGAATCTTCGAGGCAGCTTCCTCCCGCCCGCCCCGCCCTGCCCTACCGCGACCAATTCCATTTCAAGAGGGACGAGGGGCGGACCTCTCCTTCCATCCACACCTTCTTCAACTCCCTCCCCTTCATCAACTTGCAAAGACAAGCCCGAGGAGGAGGAGAGGCGTCGGCCGACTCCACCCCGACCGAGCGAGCCCACCGCCGCCGCCACCACTACCCGTGGCTGGACACCGTCGAGGGTCCACCCAACAACTTCCGGGACGGACCGCGACCGCCGCCGCCGCCGCCGCCCTTCCTTCCCGATGCCCGGCACGCGCCGGTGGGCATTCCCGCCGTTGCGGGGCTCGGTCTCGCCGCTCCGCACCGCACGCCAACCAACCAACCGCCCGGCGATGGGCGGCGGCGCCACCGTTGCACGCCACACGCGCGGCGCCGGCGACGACCGCGTTCCCGCATGGGCGCTTCGGTCGGAGTCGCGAGGCGCGTCTCGCGGCGTCCATCTCCAAGAGCCTCTCCCTCCACGGGCGCGGCGCCGCCGCTTGGCCCACGGTCCTAACGAAGCTGGCCGAGCACCGGGCCCGTCGCTGATGCGTCCTCGACGGGTCTTCCGAGGGTGCATTCGGAGGTTCTTCCGGCCGTCACCGAGCTCTACATCGCCCCTAGCCGATCACATTTGCGGTGCCATTTGCTCTAAGGTCGATCGCGACAGCCGTGGCGCCCAAGGCCTCCCGGTGTGCTTGGCGTGGAACCCTAATTCTTCGTCAACAATATACTAATTGCATGTTCGTGAGACGTAGGTTAGTTAGCTAGCCGACCGACAGGTGCCTAGGTGGAGCGGTGCATGGTACGACATAAGGGCCCACGTCCCAGTGCTACTCGTACACCATAGTACGAGTAATTGGGTTGGCTGGTAGGGTAGAAAAGAGAAGAGACGGAAATGGAGTTCACGGTTGGTGGCTTTCGGCGCACGCTCCTTCCCACAACATTGGTAACACACCACACCAGTGTGGCCTGCCTGCACGCCTTGGGTGTGGTACTGGTGGTAGGCTAGTGTGGTGTGGTGTGGTGTGGTGTGGGTGCCCCAGGAGATCGTTGGCCCACATGTTCCTGGTCCTGTGGCTGCTGGTAATAATAATAAACAAAATTAATTAATATAATATAAACAGTTGCGACGGGCACTTCACTTTGGTCAACTGGAGAAGGATATGGAGGGAAGTACGATACGCATAGTAGTGGTCAGTGGATGTGGATGCCTGCCATAGTTAAAAAAAGTGGATTAGTACTAATAATTGTGGCGGCTGCGCGAGGTTTGTCGACGTTGATCGCTCAGCCGTCTCACGTCATCATCATAGTATCCAGCAAAGTGGAAGCGCAAATACAGTACAACTCGCGAAGCTTCGAGGAACCTTCGTTGACCCCAAAATGGATCAGAGGTTGGCCCGGCAGCGCATATTCCCTGCCTGCTTTCATGTCTCGCTAAACAAAAATTAAATAACAGTACTCATCTCTCACAAATCTAGTATGAATTAATTATTTTTTTGTCTTTTATTTATTATTACTGCGAGAGCGAGAAAGTTGACCCAAACCACACCACACGTGGGCCCCTGGCGGCTTTCTGGCTCATTGCTATGTGTATGTACATGCAAATTTGTAAATCTAACTTCTAAGATTAACTGGTGAAACAATCTCAAGTTTGACTAGTTAATTTTATGGCCAAGAACAAAGACATTCATGGCATCAATTTTAGTTAGAGTGCTTTGACTTTGGATAATTCTAAGTTGATTTATTTTGAGAGGAAGGGAGTACGTTATTTCTAATCTAAATGATGTAGTCCATAAGTTTGTAGTAACAAGTGACTACCTCTATAATAAATTAAGCATAGGCTGTCCACGCCAATTTGTCTTCAAAATCTCATTTTCTCCGTTCTAAATATAAGGATATAAGTAGTTTGTTCTAAGTCAAACTATGCGAGATAATTGATTTGTCCAGGTCGGTGAAGAGTACTTGGGGCAAATTATATTAACTTCTAAGATTAACGTATTCAAAAAAATATATTAACATATATCAAATGAAAGATATAAATTATAAAAATATGTCTCCTGACAAATCAATCATCTAATTTTATGTCATAACTATTACTCTCCTTCTCCTGAGTCGATCAAAATTGGTAGGATTTGACTTTGGTAACATCAAAGCTACACAGAGGATATAGTGTGGTACCGCACCCGCTCTCACTGCCCCCGCATCCGCACTCGCCCGGTAGCGATTGAAACATCTTGAGGATGTCATGCTTAGCGTGTAATAGAGATTCACACATCAAGAAAATCTTTAATGTCATTGGCTTCCTCTTGAATTCTCTTTCGGCTTCGCCATTGACTTAGAACAAACTTAGTAGGGGCATTAGCGTTTTTTACCCTCGGTTTCGGACTCAAGGGTGATTTTACTCTCGCTTTTTGAACTCGAGCATTTTTACCCTCATTTTTTCAAGCGAAGGGAGTGTTTACCCTTACTCTGTTATGTCCGGATAACGGTGTTAAAAGGGACAACTTTGCCCATTCGTTTTTACCCCTATTTTTCTTAGATGTGTGTTTTTTACCCCTGTTTTTGTATAACTCTTTAACATTTTGTGTACAGTTTTTTGGTTGATTTTTACAGCATTTCAACTTATAATCCATATAATTAAAATTCAATATCACACAACAAAATGATCCAAACATATAGATCCATATATTTTACCATCAAAGTACCATGTAACATAGGAAGATGGAAGAGAGGAAGATGGACAGGGAAGAGAGGAAGATGGATGGGGAGATTTGGATCCTCCCCCTCGCCGCGGCTCGGGAGGAGCTCCCGCGACGCCGAGGGCGCGGGCGACGCCGCCTTGGGAGCCTCCCTCAATCCCTAGCACAGTGAAAACCCTAGCTGCCCTGGGCACCTTCCATGGTGGCAGCTGGGGGAGGAAGAAGGGGCGGGCCGGGAGGGAGGGCGGTGGGGAGGTGGAATCGCCGGGGAGGGCAGAGGCGCGCGGCGGCCTCCAAGCACGCGGCGACCGGGCGCCTCGTTCGCGCGAGTAGCGCCCCCAGCACGACGGAGGGACGACGGAGACAGGGAGATGAATCGCATCAAGACGTAAGGCTATTTTGGTCTTTTAGCCCGCCCCTCCTTTATTTCTTTGTTTATTTTTTGCCCTTTAATCGAACCGGCGCGGACGGGCGTTGAAAAGGAGGGTAGACGGAGATTTCATTCAAAAAAAAAAAAAAACAAGGGTAAAAATGCACAATTAGAAAGCGAGGGGTAAAACGCCTTTAGCCTTTAAAAGGAGGGTAGAATCACCAAAATCCCAACTTAGTAAACCCTCTTATATTCCTTTTTTTTACATATTATATTAGTTTTGTCCCTCTGAGGGGGTGTTCACTTCTGAAAAGTGATCCCAAAAAGTGATAGAGTGCTTGTCACATCGAATTTCTTTTCGTATGCATGAGACATTAAATATAGATAAACAAAAAAAAAAAATTGCATTGGTCGGGTGAAAAGTACGAGACTAATCTTTTTTGAGCCTAATTAGGGCTGTTTGGTTCCCATGAGACTAGAGACTAGGGACTAATTTTTAGTCCCATTTAGTCCCTAAATAACCGAACATAAAGATTAGAGACTAATTTTTAGTCTCAATTTCACTAGACTCTTGGGAGGGGCTAGGGACTAATTTTTAGTCCCCATTTGTCTCTAGTCCCTCCATCCAAAACAGCCCTTAGTCTATGATAGGACAATAATTATCAAATACAAACGAAAAATGTACAAAGAATTCGAACCTAAAATATTTCACCAACTAAACACCCCTAAGTTAAACATTTCTATCTTTGATCACCATTTTTTTTTTTTTTTTTGTATAGGTACATCATATAGGAGTTACTGCCTATGTACCAAATAAATCTTGCCCTAGTTACATACCTAGGCAATGTTGTCTATGTATACATAGCTAGTAGTTGACTTTTGTAACAAAGATATGATTTTCAAAGATGGGAAGGACTTGTATGTGATTGATATGCTTTATATTATTTTGTAAGCGTCTTAACGAACTTAAATGAAAGACACGACAATAGCTACGTACTCCGTAGAGGATGTAGTGGGGTAACGCACCCGCTCTCACTGCCCCGAATCCGCACCCGCTCATGCTTAGCGTGTAATAGAGATTCACACATCAAGAAAATCTTTAATGTCATTGGCTTCCTCTTGAATTCTCTTCCGGATTCACCATTGACTTTGAACAAACTTTGTCCTAAGCTAAACATTTTTGTCCTTAATCATCAATTTTTTTAAGCAGGGTACTGCGTATGTACCCAAATAAATCAGCTCCTAGTTATGTACCTAGGCAATGTTTTCTGTGTACGTAGCTAGAAGTTGACTTTTCCTAAAACTCTAAGAAATATATAATTTTTCTAAGATGACAAGCACTTGTATGTAATTAATATGCTGTTAAAATTTTATATTATTTTTTGAAGCGTCTTAACAAACTTATTAAATGAAAAAAAACACAATAGCATGTTTTTTATCTTGTGCCAAAAACGCGTTGGAGCGTCCGAAAGGATTAAAAATAAAAAAATACAAGAGATTACGCGTCCAAAAGGATTATAAATAAAAAATAAAATTATATGAAACTATTTTTTAAAATAACATTTGAAAAAGGATTAATAAAATATAAAAAAATCCCGTCGGGGTTTTATTAGTTTGTTTGCGCGTAGTAGTAGTATCATAGCACAGCATCATCATCATCAGTGATGAGTTCAGCAGGCACGCCTACCGAGAACACACAGAGACTGACGCCGCGTCCCATCAATCCTCCACAGGTGGCAGGGGCCCTGTGGTTTGGTTTCCACGCCTGCGCCATCTGTCGCCGCCACCGTGGACGCCGCCATCCCTTCCTTCCACTTTGCAGCCGCAGCAGACCTCCCTCCCTCCCCCTCCCCTTCGCATTCATTCCGACGCGCTTTGCCCAACGTTGCAGTAGAGTAGAGGACGACTGCGGCGGCGGTTGGGGTCGTAGCCGCAGCCCGCGCAAGGCCGGCCGCCTGCGGCTTCCCTCCCCTCCCCTCTCCACCCGCAGGCCGTAGCAGTCTAGTAGAGGAAGCTTCGCGGCACCTTCCTCCCGCCGCGACCCTGAATTCCATTTCAAGAGGACGAGGACCTCTCCGTCCCTCCGTCTTCCATCCACACACACACACCTTCTTCAACTTGCAGCACAAGCCGAAGCAGAGGAGGAGACGAGAGAGGCACCCACCGACCTCGACTCAGGTTCCCACCACCGCCCGCCGCGCATGCGGTTCCCACCTCCGCCCCACCACCACCACCACTTCCCGTCGTAGGTACTAGACCGACACCGTCGGGGCCCACACCCAACAAACTTCCCGCAACTCCTCGTCCTCGTCGCCGTCCTTCCGCCACCGCCACCGCCGCCAAAGCCGCGGCACGCCGCCGCCGCCTGGACTCCCACACCTCCGCCGGCCCTGCATCATCCATCCATCCATCCCCTGTTCCCCGCGTGGGCATTGCCATCCATCCCCCTACTTCGTCGGCTCCGTTCGTTGCTGCGGCGCGGCTGCGGTCTCCACAACCAGTCCTCTCCGCCCCACACGCCACCGAACCAACCAACCGCCCGCCTCCACCCAGCTCCACCCCTCCGACGGCGATGGGCGAGGCGGCGCCACCACCGTTGCCCACCGACGCCGACGACGTGACCGCGTTCCCAGCGTGGGCACGGACGGTGTCGGAGTGCAAGGCGCGTCTGGGCGTCTCGCTCTCCACGGGCCTCTCCTCCACCTCCGCCGCGTCGCGTCTCCGCCTCCACGGCCCCAACGAGCTAGCCGAGCACCCGGGCCCGTCTCTACTCCGCCTCCTCCTGGACCAGTTCGAGGACACGCTGGTGCGCATCCTCCTCGCGGCCGCGGGCGTCTCGTTCCTCCTCGCGGCGCTCTCCTCGTCGTCGTCAGCACCGACGCTGGCCGCCTTCGTGGAGCCGCTCGTCATCTTCCTCATCCTCGTCGTGAACGCGGCGGTCGGGGTGTGGCAGGAGGCTAACGCGGAGCGTGCGCTCGACGCGCTGCGTGAGATACAGTCGCACCACGCCACGGTGCTTCGTGACGGCGGATGGGTGCCCGCGCTCCCCGCCAAGGACCTCGTCCCTGGTGACGTCGTGCAGCTTCGCGTCGGGGATAAGGTCCCCGCCGACATGCGTGTCGCGAGACTGCTCACCTCCACGCTGAGGCTTGAGCAAGGCTCGCTCACTGGGGAGACGGCGTCGGTTAACAAGACGGCACGGGCTGTGCCGGTGGAGGACGCGGATATCCAGGCGAAAGAGTGTATGGTGTTCGCCGGAACCACTGTCGTCAATGGCGCCGCGCTGTGTATCGTTGTCAGGACGGGGATGGCGACGGAGATTGGAGCTATTCATGCGCAGATCCATCAGGCGTCGCAGGAGGAGGATGATACGCCGCTCAAGAAGAAGCTCAATGAGTTCGGGGAGGCGCTTACCAAGATCATCGGACTCATCTGCGCGCTCGTCTGGCTGATTAATGTCAAGTACTTCCTCACCTTCGAGTTTGACCTTCAGGGTGGTGGGTGGGTGCCCAGGAACGTCAGCTTCTCGTTCGAGAAGTGCACCTACTACTTTGAGATCGCCGTCGCGCTCGCCGTCGCCGCCATACCCGAGGGCCTCCCAGCCGTCATCACCACCTGCCTCGCGCTCGGGACCAGGAAGATGGCTGCCAAGAATGCGCTCGTCAGGAAGCTGCCTAGCGTCGAGACACTCGGCTGCACCACCGTCATCTGCTCCGACAAGACTGGGACGCTCACCACTAACAAGATGTCAGTGGCCAGGCTCGTGGCCATCGGCGATTCTTCGCACGAGGTTCGAGCTTCAAGGTGGACGGTACGTCGTACGATCCCCGCGACGGGAAAATTCACGATTGGCCTGCTGGGAACATCGATGCCAATCTTGAGACGATCGCCAAAGTCGCAGCTGTGTGCAATGATGCCAATGTGGCACTTTCTTCGCAGCAGCATGTTGCCACTGGAATGCCGACTGAGGCAGCTTTAAAGGTAAAGCACGATTGCTAAACCTTATTAATCGCGTTCTGCTATGTTACCATCTCCAAACTGAGACCATAGTTGATCATCATGCCGCAAACAGCCTACTTAGGTGTACAGTACCATGATAGCTGACAAACTGAATGTGGTGTTCTCACATGTGTTGGCCCAATGCTAAACAGGACAAGATTGCTGCCGGGAAACAAGGCGCTGTGTCGTTCACTAACTTCCTTTTTTTTAATTACTTCTAGGTTCTGGTTGAGAAAATGGGCCTGCCTGGAGGAAACCTGTCCTTGGATCCGTCGAGACATTGGGTAACAAATACACGTTCTTCGTTACATTCTATTCCCTTCCTTGAAAGTTGTAAGTGATGCTTTAATAAATACATACATCCAAGGAGTCTCACACAAGTGGATTGCAATGTTGTTTGCTGACAGGCTGCTGCAAATGGTGGAACAATGTTGCCAAACGGATTGCTACCCTCGAGTTTGACCACAAGGAAATCAATGGGTGCCATTGTGAAAACCAGTTCAGGAAGCAATGCCCTGCTCGTGAAGGTATAGATTCCCCTGTTTCCTGCATTTGTACTGTCACTGAATGATTTTTCATTTACGAGCTTATTAGAATGCTTTTCATTGGATCACATGTTTGCTGGACTGGTATTCAGAGTTCTTGTATTTATGGCAGGGAGCTGTTGAAACTTTTACTTGAGCGTAGTAGCCACATTCAACTGAAGGATGGTTCCGTGGTGCCATTAGATGAGGAAGCAAAGAAAAACTGTCCTGGCAAGCCTCCATGAGATGTCAACTTAAAGCTCTGCGCTGCCTTGGTTTCGCATACAAGGAGGATCTAGCAGAATTTGCAACATATGATGGCGAAAACCATCCTGCTCATAAGCTCTTGCTGGATCCGGCCAATTATGCAGCTATTGAGACTGAACTAATATTTGCAGGTCTTGTGGGCCTAAAGGTAAGATAACGCTCCACAATCCTGAATAGACAGGAGTATATTGCTTGGACAGAGACACGCACAGTGTGTCAAATACTCTTGTTAGGACTTGGGTTTATTGCGAAATTAACATTTCCTTCTCATGGATGTTTTTGATTTGCCAGGACCCTCCCAGGAAGAGGTCTATGATGCTATTGAAGATTGCAGAGCTGCAGGCATCCGTGTTATGGTGATAACAGGGGGACAACAAAGAAACTGCCGAGGCAATCTGCCGTGAAATTGGTGTGTTTTCACCTGATGAGGATATCACCTTCAAGAGCCTTACAGGGAAGGAGTTCATGGCGCTTGGAGACAAGAAGGCGCTGCTACGCGGGAAAGGTGGCCTTCTGTTCTCTAGGGCAGAACCTAGGCACAAACAAGAGATTGTGAGGTTGTTGAAAGAAGATGGGGAAGTTGTCGCCATGACTGGCGATGGAGTCAATGATGCCCCTGCTCTGAAACTGGCTGACATTGGTATAGCTATGGGCATTACTGGAACTGAGGTAAATACTTAGTTTTCCATCTTAGTAGGTTCACTTCAAATCACCTCGTTTTTACAGTCCTGGACATAGAGGTACCAGCCTATCGAATTGACTTATTATTTGTTCTCTCGAAATCACTAAAATTATTATTTTTAGACAGACAATTCGATTCCAACAATTGCTTTTATTGAAAGGGGTGCAGCGTACGCCACCAGAGAATGATTGCTTCTTATGTTTACTGCTTCTCATAAAGTCAATAGGCACTGCTTAACAACATCAATTGTACTCTATAGCACATAAATTTATAATATGTTGTTGTGCCCGCAAGGAAGATTTATCTGTAAAACGATGACTTTGTCATGCTATAATTTGAAGTGTTCTCTATAAAACAAATCTCTTATGTCTCAGGTTGCCAAAGAGGCCTCTGACATGGTGTTGGCTGATGACAATTTCAGCACTATAGTTTCTGCAGTTGGCGAAGGAAGATCTATTTACAACAACATGAAAGCTTTCATAAGGTTTGGCCATGAACGTGTTTTGATTATTGTTCACACTTTCTAGTATTTTCCCCCCTTGTGAGCATTCTTGACTGTCTTCCATGGCTACTGCAGATACATGATTTCCTCAAACATTGGTGAAGTTGCTTCTATTTTCCTAACTTCTGCCTTGGGCATTCCTGAGGGGTTGATACCTGTTCAACTTCTATGGGTCAATCTTGTCACCGATGGCCCCCCCTGCAACTGCTTTTTAGGTTTCAATCCGCCTGACAAGGACATCATGAAGAAGCCGCCTAGGAGAAGCGATGATTCATTGATCACTCCCTGGATTTTGTTCCGCTACCTGGTAAATGATCTCCCTTGTCTTGTACTATTCATCCCTTGAACCTGTTCGGTCATTTTGGAATCTTGTCTTTCGAGACAATTCCTCATGACCTTTACCTTGTCTGCAGATAATTGGCCTTTATGTTGGGATTGCAACTGTTGGCATCTTTGTCATATGGTACACACATGGGTCTTTCATGGGCATTGACCTTACTGGAGATGGTCACACTCTTGTTAGTTACAGCTTTTTCAAACTGGGGCCAATGCTCCTCCTGGGACAACTTCACGGCTTCACCTTTCACTGCTGGGACTAAGACTTTCACATTTGACGACCCATGCGACTACTTCCACACAGGAAAAGTGAAGGCGACAACGCTGTCCCTCTCTGTCCTAGTGGCAATCGAGATGTTCAACTCGCTCAACGCTCTCTCTGAAGACAGCAGCCTGCTCACTATGCCGCCCTGGGTCAACCCCGTGGCTGCTCGTCGCCATGTCGGTGTCGTTCGGGCTCCACTTCCTGATCCTCTACGTGCCGTTCCTTGCTACAGTGTTTGGCATCGTTCCACTAAGCCTGAACGAGTGGCTGCTGGTCCTGCTGGTCGCTCTCCCGGTGGTGCTCATCGACGAGCTTCTCAAGTTCGTGGGAAGGTAATACACAAGCTCTCAGGCCCCAGAGGCGTCCAGGAAGAAGCAGAAGGGCGAGTAGCGCGCTAACATTGACCT